>JABWIB010000094.1:172186-182490 GCA_016617825.1 Platyplectrum ornatum | reverse complement strand
CAAGAGGACATATAGAAGAAAAGAGCAGATCCTTTTTTTGTCATTTGTGGGTTTGAATGTGTAAAGCTGGCCATACACTATAAGATAAATTGTTCCAATCTAAAGNTTTTTCAAGACTGGGTAAAACNATGNTGAATTGCAGGGGGTAAGGTAAAATGAATGTCAGTGTTTGCATGCAGGGAGATACTGACCAGTGTTACTGGGGCTGATTCAGCCCTGCGTCTCCGCCAGCCAGGTCGGCTCTGAATGGCACGGAGTCGGCCGCATGCCCCTCTCCCTGCGCTCTATTCAGAGCTGCATTTTGTGCAGCTTTGAATATAGCGTACCTGGCGGCCGCAGTGTGCGGTTGCCAGGAACGCTGAATCAGGTCCCCTGTTATTAGACTTGGGCTAGGAACATCATCTCTCAACTCTAAAGCTGGCCATACACCAGAAAGATAATCTTTCCAATCAAAAGATAAATGACCCTCACAGCAGAAATCTGTTAGATGTGCACTCATTAAATGCATTTTGTGAGTACACATCTAACAGATTTCTGCTGTGAGAGTCATTTATCTGTTGATTGGAAAGATTATCTTTCTAGTGTATGGCCAGCTTAATACTGATTGCAACTAATGAAATTTACCTCCCCTGCAATTCAGCATGCTTTTGCCCACTCTTGAAATTTTTTTAGATTGGAACAATTTATCTTATAGTGTATGGCCAGCTTAAGAGATGGGCTGAACTGTATGTTAGTAGTGGAGGAGGAGGAGAATGATAATAACTGTCTGATCTTGTCAATCATGTCCTAAAAGTACACTGCAAGATCTTGAGCACTGTTGGAGGATTATACACAGGAGGATTCAGAATGCAGGAGGTNTCAAAGAGGGGTTTGGGGTTAGAAATGAGAAATAAAAAGTAGGACTTTTTGGCATTGTCCAGAGAAATGTGGATGGAATTGATGGTAAAGTGTATTGAGGAGTATTGAGATAGATCACAGCACATGAAGAGAGAATGGGTTGTGTTCTTGAAAGATGTGATAGTGATGTCAGGCAGTGCGTTCATGTTGCCTAATGGGTTAGGGGGTCATAGGGCTTTGTAAGAAGATCTATCTGTGGGTCGTACCAGCCAGACCTGGAGATGCAGGTTTGTCTACCCATCCACTCCCAGCCTCAAATATCACATTGCAAAGGTGGGGACCGAGAGGGCCACTGGAGAGATCAATATGGCTATACAGTTTTGAAACTTGTTTACTTCCATAAAGCGGGAGCTATTGCTTTGTGCTTTTTTTGTTTTTGTGCAGTTTTCAGTACAGAAATACAAAGACATTAAGCTGTCAGGTGAGTGTGAACTGCATGGAGGGGGCTGCATAGGCTTGAATATAATATAAATGAGTAGTTAATAAGGAAAGGAGGGTGAAGTACTAGAAATGAAGGGTTTTGAATTGAATATAATAACAGAGGGGTATTATTATTAGTGTGTGTGTGTGTGTGTGTGTGTGAGTGTGTGTGAGTGTGTGTGTGTGTGAGTGTGTGTGAGTGTGTGTGAGTGTGTGTGAGTGTGTGTGTCACTCGCTACACATGTACATACAAAATGAAGTTGGGCTTTTCTGGACACGTTCGCCCTGGTTTGGAGCTTGGGCAGCACTTGCCACAGGCATCTCCCGAGGCACAGGGTGCTTACTAGAAGCAGCAGACATGCCATGTTGTCCAGTACTCACGATTCCATATTTCATAAAGCACATAATATAAACATGAAAGATTAACGACGCCGCAATGTATAATAGAGCCTGCGCCTCTGTCCCTGCCATAAGCAGCTGAGGTGAGGGGTGTGATTGCACGTCCCGCTTCCTTGTCCGCCATGTTACTATGTGCACTGTGTGTGTGAAGTGACACATAAGTAACTCATGTTCCTGTGCCCCGGTGTCCTCACAGGTAAGTTCTTCTGTCAGTGCTCAGGACGGGTGGGTCTTATCATGGCCATATTCTTACACACTACACGGCGGGTACGAATCACGTCTTCCTCAGTGTACTGTCCGGAGCGGCGGGCTGTGTCACAGCTATCTCTGTCTATAATGTACAGTGATGACATGTAATGGCACGGCACTCTACTGAATAATGAGTCGTGTATGTTATGGTGTAACTGGTGTACAGCGCCGTACAGACATTGATCCCTGCCCTGCAGCACACTGACTCATCTCCCTGTACACAGGCCTAGTCCTTACAAGTCCTGTCTAGCAGTGATCCCAAGCTCTATAGGACAGAGTACACTTCAGACTATTCAAATGTAAAACTCCATTGTACCTTCTGCTTCCTTATAAAGATCCTGCAAATTGCTTACTATAGATCTTCCAGATGTGTGATTGCACCTTATTGGTTATTATTTGTCTCCCAGGAACCAGATGATACATTTCCGGAAAGAAGTTGTGTAATACGAAAAGCATATAATTATCCTAAAAATGCAATCTAACATGTACCTTGGTGATGATGTACCAGCCAGTTTACGTTCATTTCTGCACAGCGAGGACATTCCCATACAAAGGTCTGGGGATTTCAGTTCAACATATGAATCCAATCACTTACAGATCAGTCAGTCGCCCACCAGAGAGTTTCTAACAAAGCCGATCAGTCATCATAATTGTCCAGACTCTAATTACCCTGAAAGTCCTGTGTGCGAGTCAGTTTCTCCAGTCGCAAGTCGCCTTTCAGACACAACCGGTGAGGAAATGTCTTCTCAGCATTTTGTTAGTCCACCAAACAGTGAAAGAAACAGGGAGATACTTTTTTCAAAGGAGAAATATAACAGTGTACAAAGTGGTGTAGAAAAGAGCTCACAGGATTTACCTAATCCAGCCAGCTGCCCTGTTCCGGAACAGAGTAATCCAGTTTCCGATCCTCCAACATCTGGTCCGGTTCCACCTCCTGATACTGACTCTATGTTTTATAGTTTTGTCATACTACATGTTCAAGAAGATCATGAAGAGGCTAGCAGAGTCTGTGGTGTCCTCCAGAAGCTTGTTCCTGGAGTAGGTACAACGTTTTGTGAAGGTTTCGAGACTCCGGGAGTCAGTCCTCTCTCAAGCCTTGAAGAAGCAGTGGAAAACTCAGCCTATGTTGTCCTTCTGCTTACAAAAAGTTTTCATTGTAAATGGGCTGTGTTTCAGACCAATGTAGTTCTTATGAACTCGATTGAAGATGAAAGCAAATCAGGCACTGTTATTCCTTTTTATCCTATTTTAAATTGTTTCATGGATAAGCTGCCATTGTGTCTTAGATCCCTCAGTCCACTGAAAGAGAATGCTCATAACTTTCATAATATAGTGCAAAAAACTTTCAAAAATAATGTGATCCGGTTGGCATATGAGCAGTGGAATAGAAAAATTTTAGAAAAACAGCGTAAATTGAATTCACCACAGTNTAAGACATGTGATCAGTTATGTGCTGACATGACCTTGTTGAATATTAATACTTTACCATCACTCCTGATGCAAGGGCAACCTGTAGCTATTCATATAAACAATGTAGACAATGTGCAAATAGGAAACCAAAATATAATGAATGTTCACAATCCAGGAAATGAACCACTGATAGATATGCACGGGGAGGGGTTTGAAGATGAGTTGGAAGCTCAAACTGAATAAAACATTAATACGGGTGGTAGAGATATTTTTAGAATTTCCAAAATCTAATATTTTATAGTCATTATATTGCTAAAAATTGATAAGATATTTTTGTAGTTTGACAGAGTGATTGTATTTCTACCTCCTTAAATGACCATGCCTTATGTCATGCTTTTGACTACTAATTTTCTTTATACTAAAGCCTGTTGGACTAGAATTAATGTTGTGTTGGTCTAAAACATCTTTAGATACTTTTTGATGATTAATAAATCTTGCTCAGCCATTTTTCAGCTTTTCTACTTTCAAATGTATTTGCTTATATGAAGGAAATAACAATTTCAGNTGTCACAGAGTCTAATACATGTCTACAAAACGTGATGTTTTCATCTAGAAAATAACTATTATAAACATTTAAGTTCCCAATTTAGCTGACTACATTTGTACCCTTTCTGTAGGAATAATGGAAATTTGCTGTATCCAGGGCCGGTGATAAGTTTCTGGACGCCCTAGGTGAAGTTCGGATCTTCTCCACCTTCCTGCCCCTCTTCCCATCAAAACATGCTAATATCAATCCTTATTATTGTATAGTGCTTTTGATACTAATAGCTACCTCCATTTCTCTAGTGGCTGTCTTGGCAGATGGAAAAATAATATACCATGTTCTTAATTCTGCTGCATAAAAAGAAACTAGTCAATCCTCTGAGTTGAACAACTGGATATGTACGAGGTTCAGAGAAAAAATGAATTGACGAAGATAAGAATAAAGCTGATAGACAAACATTGTTACATTATAAACAGAAAACATCTCAAGAGAATCCTATCCTCTTCATAGCACAATAAAATCATGCAGAATTAGGAAATCCTTTAATCACAGTCTGTCTTAAATAAAATCCTCCCTGAAAAACCTAAAGTGGTATATAGAAGAGCAATTATCGGGGCACCCAGTAATCTGAGTAAAAGAATAGAAACAGATCAAGTNTGTACCAGCCTCTGATCCTTCAAACCATAGCAAAAACCAAACGTATTATTACAACATGAAACTAATTGCATAACTTTATGCTACACATCCTAAGCTACAATTAGAATATCTCAACATGATGACATTATCTCATCCGAATGCAGAATACAGGTTGCAATGATGACATTTATAAGTTATTCTGAACAAACATTTTTGCATATTTGCGTAGAGGCATCAAGCATGAACACCAATTTTCATAACATTATGAACGCAGATGTAGATATTATGGTAGTCGAAGTCACGAACATATGCGTCAATACAAGATGGCGACAGAACGTTTGAGTCCTGAGATTTCAATAGGTTACTTAATTAATCATATTNAGAAATGGATAAAAATATGAAATCCTTCCATAATGGGAATAACACAAAATAGTTTTTCATCAAATGTTTTATGGATTGTTCTTCCATGCTTGATATTTATATGTTAGAATGCCCTTGTGAAATACATGGGAAAAACTAAAATGCAACGTGAGATTGAAAATCCAGGAACACGNCCACAATATTAAAAACAAAATCATGAGCAATGTGGGATCAGATAATTTCTGTAAGAAACATAATGCGGACCCAACAGGGCTAAAGTTNAAAATGTTGGAGCATGTCACTTTAGGTGATAGAGGGGGGACCTCCCCCAAAAAAATTGGCACAAAAGTAAATTAAATTAATATATAAACTGAACTCTCTCACCCCTAATGGAATTCATGAGAATTATGAAATAGCTCNATTTTTATCAATCTTTTTTTATACAATTGCCTGTTTTATTACTTACATTTTTACTTATGTTGTTTTCACATATTTTGTTTACATTATGGCAAACTCTTAAGCCTAATGAGAATTGGTCATTTTATACTGTGTTTTATAATAAACACTTTGCATAAGTATTATTAGTCTACTATTTTTAGTGTTTCCTGCTTGACCTGAATGGGTGTTTAAGTCCTGTTTCAAGTTCTGTTCTGTACCACATTTTATTCGGTAATGTTTTAGTTATACTGTGCAATTTTTACTACTTCTTTATCACTACTCTATAGATATCACCTTTTTTATTTTCACTATCGCTGTATGTAATGTTGTATACTGTTTTTTTGTGATAATTGCCGTGGTCATTATTACTGTTACCAATTGCTAATATTCCATGGGTATTGGGGTTGCCAATTGGACATTCCCCATATAGATTCTATTTACTCAGCTTTCTCCTGACCTAATGAATATGTGCTGAGTATCTGGAATATCTNTCTATGTACTTTGGTTCCCATTCTCTTAATATAATACTGCTAGGTATTTCTACCCCAATTATCTGACTACTGGCATATATATTTCTGTTATAGTTGCCACCCTAANTAAATATGGCCATGATCGCAGCCCATACAGCACTGCGCGTGTGCTGGTTAGGCACCTTGAAATTGAATGCCAGTTCACTAAAATGCATTTCCTCTGTCTCCTTCAGCCGTCCCTCTCAGCAGCTGTCTCTGCAGAAGCATTGTGGTATGATACAGTGTTGCTTTCTTGTCACCTTGACCAGGATGTCTCTCAGCACTAAAGCTGGCCATCCACGACTAGAACAATATCGTTAGTGATAATCTAGTAAAGGTGTCCAGCAAACGCTGGTCCCAGCCGTGACAGGCACTGGAGAGGTGCCCATATGCTCCCACCTCTCCCCGGTGGAAGTCCTTTATGAATGCCGGCATCCCGTACAGATGTATTAATCCCAGATGGGGATATGACCATTACCTTATATGTACAGAGTTTCCCGAGAGAGAATATAATCATTGTGCAGGACAACACCCTTTAACCTCTTCCCAGGACCAGTCTGTAGGATGATGCCTGTACCACAACCCAATGCCCTGACACAGATAAAATGTATATCCAAGATATATCCAGATGAGTATGACATTGCAGCATAATACTGCAACAAAAGTCTCTGAGCTTGTTTACCTCCTGCACCTGGCACATGGCTGAAGAAATGTTCCAAACAGCTAATAGTCTGTTAAATGTGATTATCCTGCTATTGTGTACCCAGCTTAGGGACCACTCCAATCCTCCTCTTCTCCCACAGTCCCTACCATTAAATCACAGGGCACCTCTCACCACCTCTCTATCTCCCAACTTAGGGACTGCCTGCCCCTCCATACACCCACAGGGGCGCTACAGAAGTAGAAGTCACAGGCCAATAGATAGTGGTAGGGCAAAGGAGGACTGTATGCTTGGGAGAGAATAAGTGACTTGAACAACGTCTATTTAGCAAAAGAGTGTGAGAGCCACTTGTAAGTGTGAGAGCATTCAGGAAAGAGGATGCTCTTATAGAATAAAGTGCTCTTACTTATTGTACACAGATACCGACCAACTGTTTACTTATTGAACAAAGATACTGACCTCTGCTCTTCGTCCACAAGCTGGAATATTTATTTTAAGGTGCTATGAACATAAACTCTTTTAGTATTGGTTCAAAGGGTATCTGGTATATTCCTGGAATATTGATGTAATGCCATAATTTTTTTATTTAATGTTCTTTTTTGTGTATTTTATACATGTTGCCTTCTATGGATCATGTGGCATACACATTGCCTTTGGAAATTTAACTTTTATTTATATATATATATATATATATATATATATATATACTCCTAGGGGTTATATGATAAATTATTATATAAAGAGAACATCAGATTTCAACTGTAAATATAGTGAAGGGAGAAGGGAAATGGGTCGGTAGTCAGAGGGAAGGGTGGTATCGAGGTGTTGTTTTTTGAGGATGGGGGAGACAAGAGTGTGCTTAAAGTGGGAGGGGAAGGGTTAAAAAGGTGTGTAAGGTGTGAGTAGGTAATGAGGGGGGAGAAGGAATGGAATAGATGTGAGAAGAGATGGGGTTGAATGGACTTGTGGTCAGGTTAGTAGACCAAATAAGAGAGAGGACTTCTAGCCAAATGGGGATGANGGTGGAAATTGATGAACGGGAGTGGAGGGGTTCTGGTGCGTGGTTAGGGACGGGGAGAATNATTGCCTCATTAAGTAGATTTTGGAGGTGAAAAAGGTGGCAAAATTGAATGGTATCTATTGATGGTACCAACAGGGATTGGAAGATTGGGAACGGATGAGAGTTTTGATTAAAGATTGTTTGGTAAGGGTNAGGGCAGAGCTGGNGGNGGAGAGCATAAACTTGAAGTGGAGAAAGATGGGAAGGGTGTGGGACTTCCTCCAGAGGTGCACAGCAGCATTTTTCAAGGATTACTGAGAGTCTTTCAAGAGAGTGCCTCGGGTTGAAGCATAGAAGTAAGACGTAGGACGGAGGATCGACTGTGTCAAGGACGGATCGCATGGTTAGGNCAGGACATGGTACAGAGCAAGGTGGGGGTTGAGGAAGAGAACACTATAGGCTCTGGGAGTTGAAGTTTTGCAGGCACCTCCCACCGATTCTGATGCCTATGGGTCAGGGGTATCAGAGCTGCAGTGGCTGCTACTGAGTCTGCCTGTAATAATACATATAATGGGGGTGGGGGCGGATAGCAAGGAGGGGGAAGACAGAGACACCGACAATTCAGGAACAACAATTCACCCAGAAGGTCATTCTCCTCTTTGCGGAGCATAATTATATCATTTTTAATGATTACAATGTTATTATTAATGTAAGTAAGTGGTTCTCTCCCTGTCTGGTCGTCATGAACCTGTTGTGCAGGACCTGATCGCAAGGCACTTTAAGGTGGCACTATGCTCCATCAAATATTTGGGTATACAGGTTACTCCCTTCCTGTCTTCCCTCTATTGAGCTAGTTATTCATTTGCTATTCATTCCCTCTCCTGCACAATGCAGTCATGGATTNGGCTGTCCCTCCCCTCCCTTATGGGTAGAATAGCAGTGTTTAAAGGTGTCTTATTCCTGAAATTGTCTTATTGGCTACATAGATGTCGCCTATTTCCCAAACTGATATTAAACATTGTACGACTTTATTTACAAAATTTTTGGCGAGAGCATGGCTTCAGCTGCGGAAGTGTGATGGAGGTCAGACAAAACATCTTATTCTATGAAATGTACAAGGCATGGGTAATGTTACATAGGGGATTGAAAAGTGACCACAGAAATGGCATTTAGAATTCGTTTTGGGGTAACCCCTCCTTCATACCAGGACTGCCTAACTCCTTATTGCAGACATGCCATCGTATAGGCATTTGTGTAATCTGCAATGTTTTTGATCCAGTGGGTCTCCTTTACTGGGCTATAGGAGCGATATGGTATTCTTTATGTATCTCAAAGCTCAACATTTTGCACAATCGGTTGTCGAAAGATCCTTTGTCAAGCTAGATCAGAGATGTTCCAGACCTAATACTCCCGTATGACTATCTTCAGCTTTATCATGGAAAATTTTAAGTCTATTCAGTAGAAGGAAAATCACTTTAAAACTCTGAACCGCACCTATATTACACAAGCCCAATTTAAATAAAAGGAATCATGTCATTGTCCAAAATGTAAAGACTCCCAGGACACCTTTATATACAACTTCAGGGACTTTGGCAAAATTCACAAATTTGGGGATAAAGTTATGGGCTTTATAAATTCCCTGCTTCATACTACCTTCCCTAAAAGGTTTTTGGCTTCTCTTTCGTATTGGAGTGTGTCATGACACACTTCATATATATCTCCATATACTTTGTAGTGGGGTTATATCAGTGGGACTTTAATAAACAGTCATTTATAGGATGGGTGATACCAATATTAATTTGTATTCTGTTCATTACTTTATTTTTCATTTATCTTCTTCTTGGTTTTTCTTAATATTTTTCTTAATTTTTTCTTAATACTTACAATATTTTTGGAAGTACCTTAAGATTTAGTTATTGCAGAGTGCTACTGTTCCTACATGTATCTCTATGCATTATATTTGATTGTTACTATTTGGTGTGTTATGCACTTTTTATGTCTCTTACTGTATGTACTTCTCGTAAGTGTGTGTTGTATTTTTTTTGCCTTTTAACCAATAAACCAATAAAATGTTTTAGAAAAAAAGTACAGCTTATATGACATTATAATTAGATTTGGAGAGAACTTGGACTTTGAACCAGTGTCTGTGAGTCTGCCATATCTCCTCTCTGCATTTCATCCATTACACTGGTACACTGTCTCCCATGTTGTCACTTGTCAGTGTATTTCCCTGCAGACAGTCCTCCCCACCAGTTATTTGCAACAGCACATTTGCTGTTTTTCTGTGGGTACCACTAAAACTACACAGTCCCTGTCACCACCTGAGCTTTTACTGCCTTATTGTCTGTGATCCTATTACTGTGCACCCATTGGTGCAATGGTCCAATGGTGCATCCCCCTCTGTGCAACAGTTGTTTCATTACCAGTGCCTCTCCATTGGTGAATCCCGTTTTACTATAACTGCACCTGCATCTGTTTAACCACTGTTTTACTGCAAGTGCACCAACATTTGTGCTATCGCTGTTTTACTATAAATGTATCTGCATCAGTGAATCCGTTGTTCTACCAGTGCACCTGCATCTGCGCAACCACTGTTTTACTACCAGTGCACCTGCATCTGCGCAACCACTGTTTTACTACCAGTACACCTGTATCATCTGTGCAACCACTGTTTTACTACCAGTACACCTGTATCATCTGTGCAGCCACTGTTTTACTACCAGTGCACCTGTATCATCTGTGCAACCATTGTTTTACTACCAGTACACCTACATCTGTGCA
>JABWIB010000094.1:152929-165986 GCA_016617825.1 Platyplectrum ornatum | reverse complement strand
TCATCTGTGCAACCACTGTTTTACTACCAGTACACCTGTATCATCTGTGCTGTTGCAGCTAAACTGCCAGTTCTCAATTCCTCCTGTATGGAACTGTGTGGTTGCTCCTTCTACTCCACTGTTCTCCCTGCCCTCTGATACAAGGGGATGTTGGACAGTGCAGCAGCTGCTGCTGCCAAACTTTAGAGATTCAACAGACAATCCGTNTCAGTGGCCCAGGAGAGTGTCCAGGCATAGGGGAACTGCATTACATCTGCAGTACACTCCTCTCCCCTGACCATCACAACCTGCAGCAGGTGTTGGAGGAGATCTTCTTATTGGCGGAGCTTAGTGAGGTCCAGACGAGTATGACGCTNCTCCAAATTTGAAGGTTAGAGAGCGAGTGGGGGAAGTTGAACAAGGGGTGTCTAACCTGGAAGATACTGCTGACCCCTTGAATTACAAGGCCAAACTGGGGGGTAGATTGCGGCGAATCAATCTTCAATTTATTGGTTGGGCGGTACACACAGTCATTAGAGGAATTTGGGTGACTCATTCTCTGGCCACTTTGCAGTAGAGAGTAGAGATTGCCTTCCTTCCCAGCCACCACCGCAGGGGGCTTTGCCATAGACCTTCATTGCTAAATTGCTGCATTATCGAGATCAGGATGCTGACCTCCGGAACATGGGGAAATGCTGGAACACAAAAATTTACACTTCATACTAGAAACAGTCCCAGATAAGTGATATATCTTTCTCCATGCTGTGATTATTGTGTTCCCAGTGACAATTCTTGTGGTGTATATTCCCCCAGGCAACTGGATGGCCCAATACCAAGGTTCTTCCACTATTTTGGCAGGTTATTTTAATAATGTGATGGATGCTGGTTTAGATAGATTGAGGGAGCAGTGGCAGTCTCCTAGACCTGGAATNTCAGCCTTTGGTAAAATAAAAAAAGAAGGAATTGGGAGGGGAATAGAAGTGGGAAGGACGGCAGTGAGGAGGGTGCTTGGGTAGACACAGTCTACAGACTAGATAGGAAAGGTCATCTTGCTCGAGGATGTGATTTTTGATTTGTTGGTGAGACGTACTCTGTGAGGGCAGACAGCTGAGATAGATAGTCAGAATATAGCTATAAGACACTTGGCAGGGAGTTTACATATAGCACTAATGTGCAAACAACTGCTGTGATGTAGTTAACTTAACACTAATAAATGTGCTATTTTGATTTTTTTTAATTTGAAAACAAATAAAAAATAGTAGTCAGATTTGTNATTTATTTCTTTAATACAAAGTTGATATTTCTACATACATTATGGTGAGCAAATCACATTTCATTGTTGTTCCAAGTACATTTATAAAGAGCCGACATTTGCGCTTTACAATTAAGATGAACAGAGGGTTGAGCNTTATTTTTTAAAAGAGGTCTCTGTTACTGGGTGGAATGACCACTGACTTGCAATTAAGTGTCTCCGTTCCTTATTTGTTTTTGAGAATATCAGCAATGTTACCATTTACTTTGCATTCGTAGTGCCCTTTTTCAAGTTACAGTGGCTTCATTTTTCCTGCAGGACTGTATTCTTATTTTATTGTAATAAGAATTGATTTATGTATTATACATATTCCTTTTAATATCAGTAATAAATTGTTTTTCATATTCAAATTCAAGTCCCAAGTGTTTGCTAGTAATCATAAAAAAAATATGGTGTATCACTTTTGTTTGTTTTCCTTCCATAAAACTAGTCTCTCCTTACAGAAGAATTATCAGAATCAGCCACAAATGAACACAATGTAAGGTAAAGGGCACAGATGATAGACTCAAAGGCATGTAAAAACAAAAAAGAAAGCTTCCATTTTCTTTATTTTTATTCTTTTTTTTTTTAGTAAATAAATATTTTTGGTACATTTATCTGAATTCAAAGTTCCATAGCCTGGCTGAGCAATATTANCATCAATAATTTTGTTATGAACAGTCTGATTATTTATTTTAGGAGTAGAAAAGTAGTGTGATGAATAGCAGCTGAAGTAGCCATCACGCTTAACATCTCTACAGTGAAAAAATACAGTCTTTGAACAGAATATGAACTATAGCATACATATCTTCATTTAGTTGACATTCATTTGTTTACAAAAAAGGAAATACAATATAAAAAGGGGTCTAATTTTAATGTCATTTAAATGAATACAGATACAATACTTAAAAGCAAGCTACTGCCATACACTCTGAAGTATTATACAAGCTGCACTTTGGATTTTGGACACACTGCATTATGGACATAGAAAAAAAACACAACATTGGCCACAGTCAGCAAACTCATGGACATTAGTTTGCAGTACATTACTACCCTATATCCTCTCTGATTTACAGTCAACCTGGGAACTTTCCTAAAAGACTTTTTGGTGCCAACTCTTCTAGGAGAGAAAAGATAATTTTATATAGAGTGTTGAAAACTTCTTTAGGACTTAAAACAAGGATATGTGCAAGTTGTTAGTAATATGTTTTAATAAAACCACAATTTAAAAGGAATGTTGCAAGTCAGAGGCAGGTAGAGGTGACTCAGCAGGTGAGCTACAACTAATCCAAGCCATAGTTTCAGCAGCAGTCTGCTTAATTTACCCTTTTACCGCAGTTTTATTTTTAAAGGGCTCTTGTTTAGGTTAAGACACAAGCATAAATAACTCTAAAATTTAACCAGTTCACAAACATTGCAGTTATTCTGTCTGAACAGTTCTACTTTAAACAACTGAAAATGACATGAGTCTCAAGAATGTAATATCGATTCCCATTATCCTTCAGTAAAAGAACATACTTTATTACATTATTAGTTGGGACCTCTTTTGATATGAGATCCATGTATATTCAAATGTGTGCTTGAGGTATCATACCAAAAGCATTCTGAAATCGAAGTCATCAAAGTCTCAACACCAAAGAGTTCTGAATTTGACTTCTGTTTAATGTAATAACTTCCCACCCTTGATGCCAGAGTCTGTTTTTCAATGTATAAGTTCAGGCTATTTAGAGGGTCAGCAGAGACTGCATTCTTGTCAGTGGATGACCATGGTCACTTTTGATGGCTTCTTATGTTGCATAGTGATCAAAGCTGCCCAGATATTCCAAACTAGCCTGGTAACAAAATTGATATTCATCCTAAAATGAAAAGAGGGGAAATGTACTAAATATTTTACATTTAGATTCAGTATTTTTTGATCGAGCTGTATTGAGTTCAATGAAAGTACAAAAACAATACAAAGAACTCCCCGCCCCCGAGTATTCCCAAACTAGGGCAGTAAGGCATACATCACTCCCATCTGCATCACCATATTACATACATAGAATCAAATTAGAATACAACCAGACACATTTAACTATCTAAATTGGAACAGTAATCAAAATTAATGTTTTTATACTGATAAAAAAAATATTGTCACTATGCTGCATAGTATTAGTGTTGGATTATAAAAAGTGTTTTTTAATATGAATGTCAGAAAGTAAATATCAAAGTAGAAATATCATTGCGTTGTATCTCTACAGATCTTACCTCTGTCTGCACCATTGCGGGTCTTTGAGTCCGCAGCATCTTTACTGTTTGAAAAACATCTACCACACCCTCATAACGCATTCGTTCTAGGACTATACTCAGGGTTATGAATACTCCTGTCCTGCCAACTCCAGCACTGCAAAAGAAGAGTTCATTATAATTAGCACTGTACAGTAAGTAAAGTAAACACAAAAGGCTAAGCAGAAAATATATGTATCATCCACATAGAAATGATACTGNTATACAAATTACTTTATTAGCTATCCAAGGGAAGTGGAATAGATAGAGAATACTAATGGAATTAACACTGTGCCCTGTGGTACTTCAAAAGATAAGTGAAGAGCCAGGGAGGTGGATCCAGAGAAGCAAACACCGAAGGTGCGATTAGATAAGTAGGATGTAAACCAGGAAAGCGCTGTGTCCTGAGTACCTAGTGATTGTAACATTTGTATGACAGGAGGGATTGAAAATATTTGCTCCCACTCATTGGGGTATATTTACTAAGCGGTGAGATTGCCGTGAGATTGAAAAGTCGGGATGTTGCCCATAGCAACCAATCAGATTTGAGTTCATATTCTCCACAGTGTAAATTGGAACTGAGAGCTTGAATCTGATTGGTTGCTATGGGCAACATCCCGACTTTCCAATCTCACTGCACTCTCACCACTTAGTAAATATACCCCATTGAATACCATTTAAAGATGGCTAGCATAGTAATCCAGGAACAAGCATTTTTGCATTAATGTGTTATATGAGTTTTGATGTGTTTACTTCAATAGGTTGTGTTAATTAAAGAAAAAGACACATACATTATATTATTACAGATCATTATAATAGAAATAATACATAATAATAGTAAATTATGTGCACTAAATAAACCGTTATCTGTAGTGTACTGCTTTAGAAAGTTNAAACCTTAAATAAAAATGAGGAGTTGCTTAACAAACCAAACAAAAAAACAAAACCCTGCAACAAACAGTTATAAGAGTTTACTGTTCCTACCTGCAATGTACAGATATTGGACCATCTTGACCAAATTGCTCCTTTGTTTTGTGCACTTGGCCAATGAAATCGATGAAACCTTCACCTGATTTTGGCACCCCTTGTTCTGGCCAATCAGTGAATTGAAATTGTCGTACCGTACGAGATTGTCCATCCTGTGTATATAAAGTGGATAAACAATGTGTAAAAGAGTAACAAACTATGTCATTTTTTCCGCTCTGTATCAAGGAAATTCCTGTCGATGTCACTATTGTTATTGTTATCATTTTACATGGACAACAATATGTCACCAGAAGACATAGATTTGCATTAGTAGTAAAAAGAAAACAAAACATGTATGAATGTTATACACTTACCCTAGCATCTGTAACTTTAAATTCTCTCAGGATGTACTGAGGCATATTGTATTCAGCCATAGGATCCACTACAAAGTATTGATATCGAGCAGACCGCTCAGCTGGCCAATACTGATGGCACTTTTCCTATAAAAAAAAAACAACAACTGCATTTTAAAGAAAATTTAGGATATGGTGTATAACCTGCTTAACCAATTACATCAACATATATAGATTGGTTACATACATAGTACATATAGGCCAAAACAGGGCACTA
Organism: Platyplectrum ornatum; assembly: GCA_016617825.1. Taxonomy (NCBI): domain Eukaryota; kingdom Metazoa; phylum Chordata; class Amphibia; order Anura; family Limnodynastidae; genus Platyplectrum; species Platyplectrum ornatum. The sequence goes on along the minus strand of JABWIB010000094.1, from coordinate 160,855 downwards.
GAAATCATTTTAAGATCAACTGATGATGACAAACATTTTATTTCCTGTTTACACAGTAAACTTTCTTTCAGAGCGATAGGTTTCACACTAGTCTGTCGTCGTCTATCCCCAGTTTGACATCAAAATGGAGAATTACAACATTCACTTCACAATTTTATTCAGTGTTATAATTTTTGTGATCTCAATCTACTATGGAGAACTATAATGGATTATAATCCTAAATATGCATTGTAAAGAATCATTTCATACATTTGAATCCATCACTAAAAATAGAAATAACTTACTCTGCCCATTTCTCTAAGTTTTGTTAACATTACAACAATTGTAGAATTATTTTCCCAGAGCATTCTCCAGAAATCCTCAGTAGTCTCTGCAAGTGGTCCTTGAGTTGCAATGTATGCTTTTTGTTGCCTAAAATGGATACAAAGTATTAATACATATGCAAAATCCAGGTCACAAAGGATTCATAAATCCCATGGTCTTCTCTTGTAAGCAAGCAAAGATGTCAGTTATGTTCTACTTCATCTTTGTGAACTAAAATTCCATTCTGTTAATCATGTTTCAAGATAGTGGATTGTTTGGAAGGATGGAGTGGCATCACTTGCCTCTATCTCAATTTATGGTATGGCCAAGGGGTGTAAATAATAAATATATAGATCATATACAGAATATACTTTACCTGTATCCATCTATGAAGCTGGCATTAATATAATCTGACCCTTCCACTCCTCTGATTGGCTGTAGGCAAACCCGCGTAGTCTCATATGGCATGATATTAACAAGGCGATTCTTAAATTTGTTGCATGGAAGATTGGCACTGATGAATCTGGAAGTGTGAGCTTTTGAATTGGCAAGGCGCTGAAAAAAAATAGCTTCATAAGCAGCAGGCACTTTAAGATTAAAAAAAAAACGTATGAAGGATGATGAGCAATGAATGGGGGAATTCAAGTCTACTTATCAGTAATAACAGATTTCAGACTATGTTCAGTTTGGATGGTAGCAGGACTTATCGCTTGGCTGTGTGTGACAATGGTATTTGGGTCCCTTTGGGAAGTATGTATACACAATTGAAGAAGTAATGTAGTAACATTGATAAGGTTAAATTAAAAAAAAGACACCAATCCATCAATTTATACCTATTAAGGAAATTTTCTTGTAGACATTTACTGCTGCTGTTATGAATTAGTAATGTAACCATTTCATTCATAAAATTCACTGAATGAAATGTTACATTACTATAATAATTCATAGTAGCAGTGTAAATGTTGGCACTAGAAAATCCCTTTATAGTTATGTATTCATTCAAATAAACCTCTTTGATTAAATGTTAATCAAAGAGATTTATTTATGCCGACATTCACGCTGCTGCTATGAATTAGTATAGTAATGTAACCATATCATTGTTTACTCTCTGGGCCAGATTCAGATTTACACTCTCATGGGCAAAACTCTTTGGGCCATCCACGAGAACGATATCGCTGGCACTCTGTCAGAATGCATTAATAATTAGAAATACAAGTACAGCTCTGTTTTTGGTATGCTTACATGCATGAACTTCCTTTTTTATACCATTTGCACCTATTAGACGTGCAAATGGAAATGTGTGAAGGGCAATGGCATTCGGGTGCATTATTTTGGAATTGAATATCAAAATAACGCACTTGCCACTGCTTTCAAAGGGAATTTTGGTTGTGCAAATTATTCTTTTTACACATTTTTTTATTGAATTGAGCGATTCACTGAAACGTGTTATTTTTTAACACTTTATGAACAATTGTTTGTTTAATGGCTTTCAATGTGAAAACTGTATATATTGTTACTGGATGGTGAAGCAGACTATTTATGCAACAGAAATGACCAGAAACCAGTGGAAAGCCCAACTTAGTGATTACATAAATAGTACAGGAACTCAAACTGCATTTAATAAAGTATTGTAATAATTTAATTAAATAGCTTGAAATATGAAAAATATACAATGTAACAATACTTGTGCAGTTTGGATTTCACTTTTTTAAAATACCAGTATACTTACAGGCACCCATGGCAGTTCTCACCTTGAACTCTAGCTCCATGCCTATGACATGTTCTCCAGCTTCAATCTGAGCTAACTTCTGAATATATGTGTAGAGATTCCTTGCCGGAACTTCTGTGTTGCCACAGGCCACAGCTTCATACAGTGCATCATGAATAAAGCTGTACTGATCTTCAGTCTGCACCATATAATTTCGCTGTGATCGCATTAGTGTGACGTGACCATAAATATCGACGGTTTTTTCATGTTTTATTCTCTCAAGCATTGCATCTATAACTATAAAACAGCCAGTTCGGCCAACTCCAGCACTATGAAGAGAAAAAAAGATTTTGCAATACATGAGAACACATTAAAAGTGACCATTTAACAAAAGTGGCAAACATTACAACATTACCTCTGTGAATACTTTCAGCTACATTATCAAAACATTTTTATTTTTATACATGGTATAAATGAGCAGCTAAATAGTTTACTAATTAATTTATTGGCGGTTTTCTCCCTAATTAGGGACCAGGCTGTGAGTCTAGTAATCATTACATTGGTTAACCAAACATAAGCCTGAATTTATAGAAGGGTGGCAGAAGTGCCTATTTAACCATACTGCCATGTTTTAGCCAGTTTAGAGACATGGGGCAAATTGTCGTTCCCTGTGCATATCATGTCTGCATACTGATCAAAACTTCTATACTTGAGTGAGCACATTATTTCTTGTCTAGAGTAGCACATTCAGCACATTTAACTGTTGTGGGAAGCATAACAACAAAAGTGCAGCATAAAAATGCAGCTGTGCACTGCAATAGTAATGCAATATTTTTTATTTATAGTACAGTACAATTTGTGGCCTACAGCAGATGTCCATATTTGGTATGAGCAGTTCTGTGTAGAACTAAACAGCTAAACCATGAGAGTTTAGAGACAGACTACATTACTTTATCTTTACCTGCAATGGACAACAATTGGTCCTGCATCAGGAGGGTTACATGTTTTTACTCTTCTGAGGAATGCAAGGAATGGAGTTGGGTACTCGGGAACTCCATGATCTGGCCATGCTGTAAACTGAAATTGTCGCACTTCTCTCTTTTCACTAGATCCATTCTGTGAAACAAAAATCTGTTATTCACTGTATTTAAAAATAAAAGAAGTAATAATTATTTCATATTTAACATACCTTATGTAAGGAGAAGGTCCGTACGCAAAAAGTTGCCAATTCAATTGTATCTAGTAACGTGACTTGAATCATTCCATATGTGTCTGCACCTCGACCGGGCCAGTACTGGTCACACTTTATCTGGAAAGAGGAAAAACATTTGTCAGAGCAGAAAAGACGTATCTTACAAGAGAGAAGGAGAAAGGCACTGTCTGAGAAAACCTTGTCAGGAGAAACGCGTCAGAGTGAAAGGGTGACTGCTTTGCCATGTGAATATATTTCCACTTCAATTTGCTCATTGATCCTGTAACAAGTCGATACCTTGGCACTCAAGGACCGGAACTGTAAAGCCTGTCTGGTGAGGGACGAGCCACACTAACGGCTCGCGGCTTTAATCCTGCAGCCACATAACATACGGAACCAAGTGCTGAGGACACCATATAGCTGTACAGGTGGCATTTCCAGCCCCCACAGCCGAGCTACGGACAGCCAACCCCTCATCCGAAGAAACTGGCCGGGACGGACTGTGTAACTACGGAAACGCAGACATCTATAAAAGCTCACCTTCAAAGCTAAATCGTGAGTCTATACATTCTTATTGTTCCCACCTTACAGTGCCATTTCCATTAAAGCCTTATCTTTAAAGTTTAAACATCAATACCATCCGACTTTTTGTACGGGATACTAAGTGATACAATTACCGATGAACTGCTACTCTGCCTCACATACATACAGGACAGAATAGACTTTATACTCAGGATCAAGTTCTTCTTTTTATCTATACCTATTTGATTGTTGGCGGCCGCCTATTGATCTTATATTGGACATTGCTCCGCTATACAAAATAACGAAGAACTATCTGCATCTTCTCTGGATTGTAAAGCGAAACAATATAGTGGCAACATATCAGCCCCCATATGCTACTTAGTTTTATATTTTTATTTTAACCGTTTGGATTTTTTAGCTGTGTTAATTTTGTAAATAAATTGTGTTTATATTTTGTCTACCTAAGGGCTCGTTTCTTATTTCCATATAACATACAATTACACATTTTGCCTTTGATGCATTAACACTCAAACTATTTTGCTCTGGGACCACACCTGAGAAAAAAAATTTTTCTCGACCCCAGCAAGTAAACACAGAACAATATTCTTATATATATTTATAAATCGCGCACTTTTTAGAAATGATTTGGTTATCAGATTATCATTTTAAACAGCTGTAAGTATATATTTTGCACCAAACTATATAGGTTCATGAGATTAATTTGGAGGTTAAAAAGGACTGAAGGGTCCCCTTTAATCCTTTGGACATTGCATTTGTGTTATTTATGCATCATGACAACTGGCAATCCTATATGACAAATGAATGTGAAGTTGTAACTGGTTCTGTGCAGCAGTCTAGATGTCAGAGGGCCGCCAATCACCTACTTCATGCATGTATCACAGTGGCACCCCTTGTCCCATAGTGCCAGGCCTGCAGTGGACAATGGTGTCTCTGAGGAAATTGCGACCCATGCAGATGTAGGCGCGACCCATTCTGGGGTCCTGACCCAGTTTGAGAACCGTAGCATTAACAAACCTGTTTATGTACTTTGCTATCACATGCAAGTGCTTCAATGGTTGCCCAACTTTTCAAAATTGCACCCCGCATTTTTCATCCCACACCCTAAAAAGTTACTTGCAGCAGAATTAACCCAGATTAACAGAAAGATGTTTAATGGTGAATCAATCAAATAATCACAAAGGAGCATTGGAGAACCAATATCGGCTAATATCCAGAGCAGGTTGAAGGCAAAATTATTTTAATCATGCTACACAAGCTCAACAGAAGTTGCATGATAAGTAAACAGACAAATACACTGTAGCTTAAAAAGAATAAAATGAGCTGTGCAACCTGGACCAAAACTTATTTTCTGAAATGTTGCAGAAAGGCTTTAACAAAGATTTCACCCCCCCCAAGATCACTAGCAACCCAGACTCTTGCTTAATTTCTCAGCTCAGTGTGCTTCTATAAGGGTTAAAGCCAAGGGTTCCTATTTTTATACTATGCACTGGGGACTTTCAAATTTCATAGTACGGAAAATGATGACCTGGGTCTAAAGCAGGGAGATTGAAAAATTGGGATTTCCATAGCAATCAATTAGATTCAAGCTCCCAGTTTAATTTTACATACCGGAGAATAAGAGCTCAAATCTTATTGGTTGCTATGGGCAACATCCCCACTTTTCTATCTCTCTGCTTAAATATGGGCCCTGATATAAGTAGAAAAACTTCAGTGTACACTGTCACAAAATCTACCTTGTGGATGAGGATGTAACTGCAGCATATTACAGCAGCAAAGGTTTGTAGGCAGTTTATACAGGGACATCATGTAGCTGGAAATTGTCAGCAACTTTAAGCCAGATAATTGTTTGCAAAATGTAGATGTGTAACCAGCTTTATATATTTCATTGTCTTGTCCCATCCATCTCTCTCATTACTTCAAGCATGTAGTTCATATTTGCCAGCTCTCCCTTGAATATCAGGGAGACTCCCTAAAGAGTTGGGCGATCTCCCTGATTCTGTGAAGTGTTTGCTACTCCTAATGCTTAACTCAGTTCAAAAGTAATTGCAGTATGATGCAAAATATAGAAATTGTGCTTTATTTGTATAAAGAAAGAGAAGGCATTGCTTCTCCTATTTACAATGTTCACAATAAATACTGAAAGTGTTAATTTACTGACAATAAATAAATACTGACTATGCCATTCTATTGATAAATTGTTTGCCTGGTAGTGCTAAACACCTTTTATGCGTAGGAGACACCCCTTTTGTGCAGAGACTTGGTAGTGGTATTAAAATCTCCCCGATATTCATTTCAAAAGTTGGCAACCCTGATGTACTTTTGAAAAGGTTTCTGGCTACCTTTTGTGCCAATTCATTCCGAATTCATACCCAAATGAGCAGAGCACTCTCCTCTTGTTTCTGACTTGTCTACATTGATAACTTGTGTCATAAATTTACTGATGTAGTTATGCTTTATATTGATAGCTCACGACATATAAAACTACAGAAACTCCTTTCTGACTTACTAGCAACTATTTCATTGTCACACTAGCAACGGTATATAAGACAATATATTTTGACATTACATGTAATATTTATGTACGCAAATTTGTAAAAAGGGGTCATATTAGCAATATCTTTTGAAATACCATCACCCTATATGCGGAAGTTGGGTGGAATGTGTACTTTTGAATACTCTAAAATACGCCCCCACCCACCTAAATTATTGACAGGTGTGTGTGTGTGAGATGGCAAATTTGTTTGTGTAGAGACCTGGATCCGGTCTAATAACTCTTGTACCCAAGTTACAAAATACAAAAACTAAACTAAAATAGAATTCACAATCATTTCAATATAGTTTTATTTTTATGTAGAAAAACTCACCCGAGACTTCTCTTCAAGCCTTGTCATCATAACAATGGTGGCAGAGCGCTGCTCCCATACCATGCGCCAAAAGTCTCCAAAAGTATCAGGCAGAGGTCCCTGAGTTGCTATGTATGCATTCTGTTTTCGGTACCCATCAATATAGTTGGCATTAATGTAATCACTACCAAGAATTCCTGTAAAGATATAATTATTTTTGAAGTTTGTGGAACGAGGAAAATAAATAATATTCATGTTATTTTTATTCTATATGGTGCAGATTAGGGCACCAATTAAGCTACCTCTTTGGGTCTATTCCTTAGATTAATTACTACTAACCATGTGTCTGCATAGTATATATGGAGGCATCCACCAGATATGATGATTCCTTTTAAAGGAGTGTACTTATTTTTAAAATGAAATATTTCTTTCGTATTCAGCTCTGCAGATTCTTTGTTTCTTTTGAGTTTAAAAGTAACGTTTCCTTTTACAAAGTTAAAAGCATCTTATTACAGTGTTTTTACATTGGCACTTTTTTGTATTACAGAACTGGATGGAATTGGAATAGAGCTGAATTTAAGACTTCATGGGGCTCTATGCTGGATACCAAATTTGGGCCCCCCCCCCAAATTTTTTTTTTGTTATATTATTTTTTTGTAAAATCAGCAGCACATTACATGTTACTGTTTCAGCTGCACATCATCAGGGTGCATTACAGTGAATAGACAAACCCTGGTAACGTGCTGATGATTTCACAAACATACATTGTGTTAACCAAATTTCAAATATGATGAGTTATTTTATATATTTATGTATATATATATATATATATATATATATATATATATATATATATATATATATATATATATCCTAACTCTTTCAAATCACTCTAAATTAAACACTGCTCAGACTAATCTATTAACCCTCTAATGAGCAGACCATGCATACCATACCACCATCCTCCTTTTCTTACACCTTATTAACATTGTCTTTACATTCCATTATAGCTTATTGTGATCACCCTCCCTCCAAACTTACCTCTTTGCCTTTTACTCTGCAAGTTTTCACTCAGTGAGAAGTCTTTGTTTCCGTCTATCGAGCTGACGGGAAGTGCTACTTAATTATGGATAAACCTTTCCGCACCTGGGGGGGAATTCACTAACTGACGATTTTTAGAATTCCTCAGTGGCTGACGATTTCCACAAATGTGTATTCACTAAGTGACGAATGTGTTTTTTTCGTCATTTTGATTGACNTTTCCAGATCGTCAATGGGATATCGCGGTGACGATTTTTGCAATACAATGGATACAAAAATGGAATTCACTAACTGAC
>JABWIB010000094.1:137455-152489 GCA_016617825.1 Platyplectrum ornatum | reverse complement strand
ACTTACTGAATACTATACATCACCAGTCATTGACGATTTCAGATCACTGACGAACGCTGACGATATGAAATCTCAGCAGAAATCGTCAGTTAGTGAATTCCCCCCCGATGTGTATTCAGCAAGCTTACAGTAACAATATATATCAGATACACTGCAATTATAGTCTGCTGATACATACATAGTATACGAGTGAACTTTTATTTTATATTTTTATAGCGCCAAATAAAAAAAACAAGCCCCAAAACAGGCGACCATGACAAAAAACAATGAGCAGGAGTACAGAGCATGCTTGGCTCGGCACTTGGATCAGCTGATTTCAGGTGGGTTTGGTTTTTATGTAACAAACCCACTCATCATTAGTTTACAGTCTTTCTGCATGACTCCAATAAATGATTAAGTCTAAATCTTAGTCCAGTGCAGTCCCAGATACAGAGACCTACTTACCTACTAACTGACTCCTCTCCACAGGCACACATGTCAGAAACCAGAAAAACAACACAGAGATCACATGGGTATGATGACGCCAAAGATCCCTTAGCCCACTGACGCGTAGACTGGCCTCTCCATTTGCAGCTACATAGCATCCACTGGATGTGGATTGGAGTCAGCAAGTAAGTGACTATTAAACACTGTTTCTTCACTTACTTGAAGCCTGACTCCAATACACATCCAGTGAATGCAGACCAGGCCACAATGGCCACAAGTGACGTGGTACGCCCCCCCTTCACTGACAGCTGTAATGGACGGCATGATGTCACACTGCCTCTCTGGAGAGACTGGGGCCCGGTAAAGCACGCCAGTAAAGTAAAATAATGGCTATTTTACTTTAAGTAAGGCAAGCAGGTCAGTTCCTGGGCCTCTGGACCTGCCGTTGCCTATGTGCCCATTTAGGTTGCCTAGCAGGTGATCCGGCCCTGAATTTGAAGGACAAACACGCAACCTTTTTTTTATATTAACAAAGTAAATCAAGAAAGTACACATTTTGATTGACTGGTAGAGATATGGGATGCCTTGCCTATTAGTTAAGATTCATTTTTAGTAAATGCAAATGTAAAAGCAGTACATCTCTCATTTCATAGTAATATGTATAAAATGCATAGTTTGCAAATTGCTGTAACATAAAAAAAAATTATAATTGAACAAAAACTAGACACAATTTAAGCATTTCTATACCTTCCACAGGCATGAGGATGACCCGGGAGTGATCATAAGCAATCACATTAGCATAACGATTTTTGGGTTTATTGACTTCAAGGTTTGAGTGCTCCCACGTGAACTGCTGTCCAGGATCAATTGACTGAAAAGAAAGTTTTACACGAAATAGTGATAAATGTTGACAAAACCAATGATTTTTTTATGTATATGTACAGAGGTTAATGTCGAAAATGATATGATGATGATAAATGATAAAATACTAGATAATAATTGAACATAAACATGAAAATCCAGTACGGACAGGTACTATTTTCCTCTAGCAGCCAAACCTATTGTTTCCCTCTTTGAAAGCTAATTACCATACAGCCTTACCCTAAACTCTGTTGGGAAGTACCTCTGCCACTGGTCTTACAAATAGCAATGCCGACAATCATACAGCCACAAATATGCTGTCTGCTGTAGCAATGCTGAAACTCAGGTGGTTGAAACAGCATTTGGATCCCTGATATAATGTATATTCTAGCTATGACTGGTGCAGGATTTGCATTTAGGTATTATAATGCATAGAATGAATTATGCAGAGCTGTGTTTTTGTTCATGTTATACATTAATCTATTCCTCATTACTCCAGAATGTACATCAAATCAACAACACATATGAGTACAGAAATATCTTACCTCATATTCCTGTGACAATTTAAGGTTATCATTGGCCTTTAAGTGCTCTGTGTGTTCAGAAAGGTCAGCGATAGGTATTGGTGGATGGTTAAGCATACCTGTAAGATGGAAACACCATGCACCAATATAAACGTTTCATTAATAGAAGCCAACAAAATGTAAAGAAAGACTTTAAATGTGAGCGCTGCAATGAAAGGACTGAGGTTATATAACAGGTCAGAAGGGCTCGAAATTTTATCCTGAAATTATAAAACAATGATAACTATGTTTCCCTTCTATGGCCCACATTCAGCAGATACTGTCAAAGGATCCAGATAAAGAAAAGGCATACATGGCAAAATAGTTCAAATATTAAAACTAAACAGCAGAGAAAACCAGTGAGGTGATTTTTAGTTTAATGAATAGTGATAAAATGTGTTTGTGAAAAGGATCAGATACTGAAGCTGAAATGGCTACAAAAAATAGCTTGATCATTAGCAAATCATATAATTTTGTTGATTTTTATGATTTATTAACTAAATTCTTACCTGGATAGACATAGAGCTCATTTTATTGACTAGTCAACCAATGCTCATCTCAAATACAATATATATAACCTGCACCAGTTTTAAAGGAAAGGTGCCATCATAACACACATTTACATGCGTTAAAATCAGCTGCAAGCACACAACTCTACATTAAACCCACTGAGAGCACTAACACATATTCTGAAATTCTTGCTATGATGCCATGTTGCAATGTAGGGCTGAAAATCATTTAATTTTTGTTGCACTATCTGCTATTATTTGTATTACACACATACTTAATAATTTTCATTTTAAACCGTAATTTAGAATTTATCTAGGAATTGTTGTCTCAATTTAATTCCATTTACACATTTTATATTTGCCTATATTTTACCCAGCTTAGCTCCTTTTTAATTGCTGTTAACACTTACTGTGGAACAACCTTTTTGTTCGTAGCAAGCACACAGCCTATGTGATAAATGAACCTTATACATACAAACTGTTATATAACACTGACAAAGATATGTAAATGGACAAGAGTTTAAGACAACTAACGAATCATGAAAAGTTGTGATTATGGCTTTCACTTAGTTGATTAGACCAGCAGCAATCTTTTTGAAGTATGGCTTCTCGAGCAGAAAGACAACATACGTCTATGTCAAGGACTGCAATTAATATCTATATAGTATGTGTGTGATTTATGCTAACTGAGCAATTAAGGGTATTTGTGATATACATGGTCCAGTTACAGTAAAGCAAGTTTTGTGATTTATACCTAGTCAAATGTATGTAATTAAAATTCATTTTAATGGTTTATGCTATAAGTGGGTATACTGAAGTGTAGCAGAACAATAATTATTAAGACATTAGAACATTTACATTACTGAAAAGAATGTAAATTTGTTTCTGTGAAAATAAAACCAACAAAAATAAAGCTAAAACCAAAATCCAAAACAAAACTTGTATATTACTTGCAATTTGCTGGAGTACAGTGGAAGTTCACCATACTGACCTAAGCTGAATGATTTTACATTACAAACCATGTTTCAGCCCAACACAAAACAATCCTATTAAATAACCATGTTAGGTAATTTAATATGAATGACCAAGTATTAGCTACATAACTGCTTCTAAAGTTTATAGAGCAATTCCCCTCCTCCAATCCTGTGGGATCAGTTCTATGCTTGTTCTGAGTATATGTAATTTAAGCAGAGCTGGGTTAATTAGTGATTGAACAAAAAGCATATAGAATGTTTCAAACTGCTAATGAAATCAACTATTGAAACAGGGCTAGACTAAAAAGTACACAGTTATAGGACTCTAAGGACTTTAGCAGGCAAATGAGGTAACTATCTAGTCAAATTGCAGGATGAACACTGAGCTTGAAGCCATTTCTGCTAGTCGCGGCAGTAATGTAGTTAAAGTCACACTAATCTTTCAAATCTCAGTAATAAGCCACAAGACAGCATGGTTACTATTTGCCATTACAATTAGCCTCATTATTGATCCCAAGGCCATTGCTATGAAACGTGGGCCTGATGATGGAAAATGAGCAGTTTTTATAAATGGGGACGGTATGGTGGCCATGGAGAATTTCGAGCCCCATTAGCAGCATGTAATAAAGCAATGGTAATATCGACAAGCAGCAGCATATGGACTAATCACTAAACTTGGAGCAGCAATGGCAATGCGAACATGACAATCAATTTAGAGCCTTCTGCAGCTAGTGTCAAATCACAGCTCCTCACAGTAAGTCATTATAGGGATATATATATATAATACCATGTAGCAGTTTATACTGTTATGTAATTTTTACTTCTATACAGATAAATGTCAATAGAGCAATCAGCACCTACAGATACAATGTGCAGCTAAAATAAATACATTAAAATACAATAATACACATTAAAGTACAATTGTTTTACTTTTCTTCATGTAGTTCCCTGCATTAAGCTGTACATATCTGCAATATTTAGTTCACTTTTACATTTGAAATCATTAAAAAATGAAAAACATTATTATACTCTGCTAAATGTACCTACATATCAATATATAAGAATTTTAAGTATTTGCCCATAGTGTTTATGAAAATATATATATGTACATGGCCGCAAACACATACACAGTCTGACAATGTATTGTGTTCAAAATAAAAACAAAAACGAATGAAGACATCTATAATTACGCAGGTTGAACAATACACAAGAGAGATAACAAAACAAGCAGTTGGGTCAAATACAGGCGGACATTTCTGGAGCTTGGTCACAGAATCACACAAATCAGAACCCAGTGAACTGAAGAGCTGCACACTGTCCCTTGGTAAATAATATTAAGGGAACATATATATGACTATTGCAATGCATTCAATAAAAATAGAGTATTAGAGAGTAATAGAGTAAATGAGTTTTGTTATAATAACTTAAAACTTGGCTTTCCAAGTGAATATTAAAGTCAAAAGTGGTGCAAAGAAACTACATTGAACATATCCCACATGACAGAAAAGGTTTCATATTATAACTATGTATAGTAATTATGTATATGTATATATAGTAAGTTTGTTTAACCCCAAAAACATTAGTGCTAATTTTTACAATAGAAAAAGTTTATTCCATCTTCACAACTGCGGAGACAGGCACAGAAATGTTGCAGTAAAAATAATGGAATGTGAACAGCTTAAAGAAGGAGAATGTTAAAAAACAAAACCGAAATCCCCCCCAAAAAACTCAAAATAGAACAAAATAAAACAAAACGAGGGGAAAAAATGTCAAAACAACAGTTGAGGTGGCAAAATAAACAGAAACAAAACAGACAGGAACTAACTTTCAAATTCATGGTCACTGAGGGGACTGCTGAGACCAGAATCTGCAAAGAACAGTAAATAAAGAAATAAAAACAGCTTGTCTTTATGTCTTACTTCATAATCACAAGAACACATAATGGGTTGCATTGTCAACAAACACTGAGTTTGTTTCTGTCTTTTGTGTGATGTGATAATTGCACATATCTATACACAGCTTAACATGGATGGCATCTGAAGAACTGAAAACAGGATGAAAGTGCGTATCACAATATATAAAGTTTACAGTCGGAATAATAAATGGGATTTATGCCTATAACAAAACTTAATTAAATGTGACTTTTTTATATTTATTGATGTTTATACAATTATTTAGGAGAGATAAATGCATTTATAGTTATATTTTTGTAGGTTAGAAGTAGGGTACGGGGTAAAGGAAACATTAGAACTCTTGCAGCAGGTTTCTCAGCCACTGACATTAAAACCACAGTTACATTTAATGAACATAGAACACTTATAAAAGAGAAAGGATTGACAAAATAAAATGTAAATTTACATTTACGGGTGTCAACAATTACCCTGACAACACTAAAAATCAGGTAAGTTTAACTGATCAGCACATTTAGTATTTATGTATTTCTAGATGACTGGTGTAGGTAATTTTTCATTTTTTTTAACTGGTTCAGAAATGTATCTTAAAAAGATTGCAAACTATCATTGCAACATCAATTATGATAATGATACTATGTTGTGTTTTGTTGAGGTAGTCTATCTCTTATATGTACAACGATCACAATTTTTTTTTCTTTTAAAATAAAAGTTTATTTATCAAAAATTCAAGCATGTTAGTTAAAATACTTTTTGGATGGACTCTTTCAGCCATGGAGTTGTGCTTTGAATAAATGTTTTGGAAATATACTACTAAAAAAAGTGTTGAAAGTTATCATTCAAACATGTACACAATAGCTGTTGCAAGCATTGTGGCATATAATTTACAAAAGACAGTAGTAATGTTTATATTAATGAACAAAATATTTTTCACAGAACTGTATAAGAAAAATGTTTTGTCTCTATAAAATAGAGACTAATATTGCTTTCACACTGCCAACCTGGCAATTACCCGGCTTTCTGAAGCCAGGTAATTGCCAAACTGACAACTGCAACACCCGTGCACCCTGAAGCAAGTGATACGGGTGTGAATAATTCATAATTAAATGCTGGGTAAAGCTACCCAGCATTTGAATGTGCAACGAAAAACCTGGCAGGGAATTTGCCTGAAATACCCGGGTTTTTGTTGGCAGTGTGGCAATGGGCTATTAAGAGAAGAAAATTAAAATTTTACCTCACACTTTTCCAACTGATAAGTCATATATCCCTTTTACTTTTTACATTTACACAATCCATAAGATAAGCCATTAAGAAATAATTAGTGATTACTGACATTCAAAACAGTGGTATGTTCAATAAACTGTGTGGGGTAATCACAGTGTAATCTTGTACATGTTATTAAACTGTAAGTAGTGATATCAGCAAAGTCTTAATTTTAAAAATGATTTGACATTACCTGGAGTCTGAAAGTTAATACGTCTCATCTCCACCGGATCAGTGGGGTGGTGGGGAGGGATCTCTGCATTGTTCAGCAAGCATTTTGTCCTAGGTTCTGAGTTTTTACGTTTGCTTGAAAATGGAAAGAGTACACAATCAACTTTTTTTTCTAAAACACATGAAGGTGTTATATCTCCCTTTACTGTGTCCCATATTAAATAAGGATGAAGATTTGGAATGGATCTTACCTGTCTGGTTTGCTATTGATGAGGGAGGGAAAAAGAAAAAAGAAAATATATTCAATATTTTTAAAACCAAATACTATCCACAGAAGATTAATTATAGCTAATTAGTTTCTAGCACAAATATACTTTTGCAAAAGGTGGCAATGCTAAAATGTAATTACATTTATATGTTAAATCCATATAAGCTATTTAATGTTATTTTATTCTGGGACTATATTTGCTAACCTGCAGAAAAGTAAAAGTGGACATGTCTTTCATAGCAACCTATCAGATTCTAGCTTTCACTTTCCTATTACATACTAGAAAATCTAGTTGGTTGATATTGACAATGGGGTATATTTACTAAGCAGTGAGATTGCAGTGAAATTCGAATTTGGGGAAGTTGCCCATGGCAACCAATCAGATTTGAGTTCACATTCTCCAGAGTGTAAAATGAAACTGAGAGCTCAAATCTGATTGGTTGCCATGGGCAACTTCCCCAAATTCGAATTTCACTGCAATCTCCCTGCTTAGTAAATATACCCCCATGTCTCCATTTTCAGTAGTTTAGTACATATGGGCCCTGGTGTTAAAAGGAGTTCAAGAAATCCAGTGGAATGTATGGAAAATCGTACAGTAATGGCTGAGTTTTTCTTTTGCAATTTCATTTTATATACAATGTCACCACTCTTTGGGTTAATAATAAATAACTGAAACAAGACTAATATGTTTAAATTGTTTGTAGGTTATTTTGGACAAATTAAATGTGGTTATTTTATTTAGATAGTACTGGTAGTACTAATAATTACATTTGGGTTTATTCCATAACCAGCTCAATGCACATATCTCTAAACATTTGTTACATTTTGTTAGATTTTGCATGAAAATATATGGTTCTTTTGTAAGCATATATAAGCAATCTGCTTACACTTTCCCAGTTGACTGTTAGGAAATACACAAATGAGTGAAATAGTTTAGAGCAATCAAAAAAGTATTTAAGAACCTTACTTTTTGTAGAGGAGAATAGCGATGACAATGCAGATAATAAACACAACGGCTAGAACTGGGCCAATAACCCAAATTAGACCTTCTTCACTCTCAGTTATTGGTTGGGGATCTGGATCTTCAATTTGAATGGCGTCTGAATAAGGACTTGCAGCAAACATCTTCTACAGGACAAGAAAGGATAACATTAAGATATATAAATGAACTTAGTTTTTTGGATTTAAATAATCATTTTAGTGCAATATTTTTAGGTTGTTCTTTAAAAGAAACATATGCCAAGAGACTGCAATATTAAGACTGAATAATTCTATTTTCAAAATGCTGGGTACACACTATACAATTATAGGGCCAGTCAACAGCTTGATACAACGATATTTGTAAGTGGTCATTTAAAATCAATTTTTGCAGATAGAATGATAGTGATGCATTGAATGGGGCATTTACTGTACTTAATGAATAAGTGTTATTACCACTCACCGCTTCTGTTCAACTAAAACATAATAAAATAAAGCCATCTAAATACTGCTCAGTAATGCAGCAACATCTTTGGTAGTCAATGCACTTATATGAGTGAATAGTAATTTATCATTAATGATTTTAATATACACACTGCAAACAGATCATGTATATAAAAAAAACAAAATATATAATGCATATTTACCGCTTCTGCTCCTTCCAGCATTGCAAAGATGAAGAAAACATATCGCTGTCCAATTTCTAATGCTTTGTTCTCAAATCCATCATGAATTTTCTGGTCACCAAGTGTAAAGTGCCCCGGTAGAGACTGAAACCGAGCAGCTATGTAGGGCTTTGGAAACTCTGCATGCTTTAAATGACGGACACTTCGACGATGTTGCTTTGTTATAGTGTGCATTAACTGAAATATACAATATATATATTAATATATAGAACAAAATGTCAAGCTACTGCCTTATTTATAATATACCAAGTGGTTGAAGTGTTGTATAATTATAAAGTGCTTGGTGTCTTCCATGTTGGGGAAAGTTCTTTATTGTGAAAATGTACTCCGGTTTTTCTTACAAATCTGTGTTACCATAAATAACAAATTAACAAATACAAGTTACCTGAATGTACATCATTATCATGGACAACATTCATGAAACATTGTAACTAGTATGGTACAACTTCAAGAAAAACAAATCAAGAACATAACTTTATCACTTCTGCAGTGTACATCTGTTCTGTTCGAAAGCACCTAATCCAAACACTGGCACTTCAAAACCCAGGTATTAAAAATAAAATATAAGAATTGAATAGCTTAAAAACAAAATCAAGCACTACAGTAAATAATAATGTATATCTTGTTCTTCTAATTTTTCATACATCCCCCACATCATCCTAATAAATGGGATAAATAGCAGTAAGAAATGATCGTCCAATGGACTGATAAGGTTTAATGATAAGATGGGGAAGGGGGGAGGGGGGTGCGTTGGCCACTAATTTTGGACACTTTGTAGCATCAACACAGAAAACTGTGGCAGAAGAATTATTCAGTAAGGATACTTTCAGTATAACTTCTACCACCAATGTAAAAAAAAAAAACACATTAGAAGAGTGGAAACATAGATCCTCAAATACAATATGTAAGTATTGAACTAATTGTCTCACCTCCTCTAAATCCATTTCTTCTGGACTACCCCAGGGATTTAGGAAATGGGCACGTGATTTCTTTAAAGGTACTACGACTATATAGTAATTCCTAAAAAACAAGGAGCAGAAATGATACCAAACCATTTAAAACAAGAAAAATATTAAATGTCAATGTGTACACACCATTAGGTTTAATGAAGTTACCATTAGGTTTAATGAAGTTATTTTACTTCACCACAACGTGCATCACTTCCACAAATGTTCATAGCACAAAACAGTGTGTGGTTCATTGATCATATTTCACCTGTATTTTTGTCTACAACCAAAAGAACACCTCAAAAACAATGTGATGTGGATTTCTACATAACAGACTAAGCTCAGACTTGATTCATTGTTTCCTAATGGAGCCGTACTATCTATTAGCTAACTGCCTTCATTGTGCTATACAATTGCTTGCTGGTTGATAAGTTTGCCGTTTATTGTAGGTAACATAAAGGATCTGAACTTCTATTGCTTGCTGCACAGACTATGAAATATAAATTCCTTTAACAATGATTCTTTACTTACTTTCATATTATATTCCACTACCAAAAAACACAATATACTCCTCTTTAGGTGAATATGCAGACAAGCAATTTTTTTAATAAAGAAAATATATTTAGGAAAAAGTCCAAGTATTAGAATGTACAATATAAAGAGGCTATATGTGTTTATTGATACATTAGAAAAGCTATATGTGACATTAATAATCATTGTCTAACAATAAAGTACATACAGTACTGACAATTACCACAGATTTTTCACTTAGGTGTAATAAATTATAAAAATGTCTTGCGAATATAATGAAGAATTATTGTTTTGATTATTGTATAATTCTAAACCCAAGAAAAAAAAGCATAAATTTAACTTTCGAAGTGTAGTGGTTTAGTTCATGGAAACTATATTTACCTCACAGTTTCAGATGTCTCCATATCTGGTAGAATTACTGTTATACTACCATCAGGTTCTGGTTTTCGGGTCACCATAGGTTTCATACCCAATATGTTAGGGGCAGTGCGAACACCAACGGTTTGTTGAAGTCCACTCATAGTGTTCCCTCGACTTGTAAGGATAAAGTTGTAAAATGTCTTAGGTTTGAGGTTGGTAATTAATTTCTTTGTTGTCCGTCCATCAACATCCACCGTCTGCATGCCATACTGGATCTTGAAACAAAATAGCATAGCATAAAATAAGGATTGGAAAAACATCAAACATCACTTAATGCACAGAATACAAATGTTAAATATATTTATGTCCAATTTGCTTCCACCACAACTATTAAAAACTCTGAACACATTTTGACAATCCACACAAATTAAAAAAAAAAAGCTTTAATAGATAACCTGTCAAATGTTGCTATACTGCACACATCATCACTCGTCCATGCCTTCTCTTACTGTGAGCCTTGTACATTTGAGAAATCTAGTATAATGGTGGAGTGATGTGCATGTTATTGCTTTGTAGCATGAGTGGACAGCTTCAGTCCTTGTCATCTACTAACAGTCCACAATTATTATCACCTATGGATCTTCAAAAGTGTTTTCGTTTAAAGGCCTAGAAAATATGGACCATTAGTAGATCTGTCCCTTAACTGAGTGACAAGACGCTCAACCCATCATTGCATATTATATGGACTGCTTTTCTACAAATAAACAAAAATACAATAATTTATTTTTGTTACCTATGAACAACACACCCCATTTCCAGGGGAGTTTAGACAAGTCTCTCAAGCAACATTGAGGAGCATGGAATAACAGAAATGGGCAATAATTTGATAGAGACACTAGAACGATTATTGGTCAGATCATCCAATTATCAGTGCTCGAAGTGGGGGGGTATACGGGGGTATGCCATACCGGCATTTCTTCCACAGATGTAACTGAAATACTACAAATCTCCATTGACTTCCATTATATTCAGTTTTTTTTCATACTGTCACTTCTGAATGTCCATACCCCCACTTCTAAATTTCCACTTCGACCACTGCCAATTATCATAACATTGGACCAATATTTCCTGTAAGTGCATAGTGGCGAAGGATTAGTGACATATGCGATAATCATCAGAATTTCTAGTGTGTGTGCATTTCAGATAATCAGACCCTATTTTCACATATTATTTATGTTGAGTTAAAAGTCTGTGAGGGCTTAAATTTACATAAAGCACCTAAAAAACGAAAAGAATAGAGTGGTAAATATTTCTGAGGATATTTATAACAGGTTAAACAAATAGTTATTTATACTATTGAAAATACAACAATTTTTATAATAGAAGCTTCTTCACTCAATTTAATAAACATTAGTGTGAAAAACCCAGGAAGCAATATTTATCCAAATAACACTGGGAAGGAAGTCACTTTTTTTTTTGAAAAACATTTTTATTGAATTTTATGTTGGAAGAGTCACTTTTGTATATAATTACTGATCTAATTACTGATCAGAGCTGAATTACAGTCTGTGATTAAAAACTGTAAATTAAGTACTACAATTTTTTATGTATTCTGTGCTTTGACATGGTGGCGCAAAGGTATTTACTGATACTGGCACAAATATTCTTAAATACTGCCTGCTGAGATAAATAATAATTCTAGTGTATGGCCAGCTTTAGGATGAGAGTTTAGTTTGTTTCAGAAGTGATCAGTGCATGTATGATTAAAGCAGAGTGAGAGAAGAGGGGGGGGGGAGGTGAGACAGAGAGAGATTGTAGATAAATCCAGATTATTGTTCAAAAGAGCAGAATTCTATGTAGCTGCATTAACTATAGACATTCCTTGTTTAAGCAGAGTGTATTGAAATTATTATTCTTATTTTACAGTACACACAAAAATAACTATAAAACTACATTTCTTTTGACAGATGAATGGATCCTTTAGGGATCAATACCTTTGTATTGAATGTCTCTACTATTGCTCATCTTACCTTGTAAGGAACTACAGAGTTGTAAGTTTCAGGAAATTCCCAACTCAGAAGAACTGAAGTCTTTGTGACCATCTTCACTTTAAAATTTTTGGGTAATACTGGAAAAAAGTGAAGACAAGAGGGAAGAAGACCACACTGCTAAATCATCTAAGCACAAAACTCTTTTTTAAGCCAGCGTTGACAACTGGAGAATATGAACGTTTTAAACATCTTTGTGTGATTATAAACTGAAATTGAATATCTCAGACCTCACACTTTGCTTTATGACTCTAAAACTGGAAATGCATTTATGAAACACTTAAATGCATAAAGCTACAATGAGAAAAGACTGGATTAACCAAATATGGAGGATGAAACAAAGCATTTACTACAGCACACAAGAAAATGATACAGAAGGCTTTCCCACCTGTGATGTCATTGGTGAACCCAGAAACTCATGAGAAGTGTCTTAACTAAACTTTAATAAAGAGAAAAACACTTACCTGAAAACATCTTCAGATTTACTCATCTATTAGTAAATCAAAGGAAATAAAGATAGAAAGTACCATCCCATTGATAACTGGCTTTATCGGTAGGATTCAGATGATGCTGCTTAGTGTCCTGCTTTCAAGAACCAAAACAAAATGGAAAATGAAGACTGATAAGGCCTACCTTGATTTTGAAGATATGTGCGGTACTGAACACTTGGACTGTAAGGCCCAGGACCTTTACTGGTGTGCGCACATATTTTGACTTCATAAACTGTGTTAGGCTTCAGGTTGTTCAGTAAGCAAGAACCTTCAGTGGATGGTAGGTCTATTTCCAGCATTTGTTCTGGAGAGTCAGCTACCCAATAGACTATTGTATACTTGGTGAGAATACCATTCTGTTCAGCCAGAAAGGGAGGCAGCCAGTTTAGCTGGATAGACACAGAAGTAATATTGCCAGGATCAGTTAATTGGGGATAACCTTTAGGCACTTCCTCTGGTATAATAAACTCTTCAACGGCTTCCTCACTAAAGCCCGCCCGGCTTTTGACCGCCATTTTAAAAATGTATTTTGCACCCTTGTTGATGTTGTTGGCCGTAAATTTCTTTTCTTGAGCTCCAAACTCTAATGTTGAGAGATCGGTAGCATCCAGACGCCCATACTGCAAGCGGTACCCTAAGATTTGTCCAACTGACTTACTTGGAGGTTCCCATTGTATAAGTAGGCTGTTCTCTGACATCAGATGCACAGACAGGTCAGGTTTTCCTGAAACTTTAAGAGAAAAACATTTTCTAAATGGGTACACATTGCATTACCATAAGTATTAAAAGACAGGAATTAAAATAACCAATATTAAAGTTCAGAAATACAAAAATGACAGTTTTCTATGCATTCTGATCAGATCTCTGCACATGAGTGACCTGATCAAAATGCAACCTGTGGGGATACAATGGAAATATGCTACTGAATCCCTGCTTGTGCTGCGTTTAGAGATCTGGTTGTTAGGATAAGGTCATTGATACTATTTTACCAGGTGACTGAGTTACAATATATGGCTAATGTTAAACTAAATGTTCTGTCTTTGCACTGGTTGGCTGGCAAATGCAGCTAGTTTATCAGACAGTAATGTGAAAACAGGGAGAGATGGAATAACTAAAAATATTGTTAGTTTGGCTCAATAACTGTTTGCAGAGTAAAATTATAAAAATTATTGGACCCAAAGCATTTCAGGCATGTATTTAAAACTTTAAAAAACCTCATCTTGCCTGGATGATTGGATAAATAATCACTCTAATGTATAGCCAGCTTTAAACCTAAAATCTCATATATTAACCAAACTCAAAGGGGTATAACTTTAGAAAACAACTATTTTTGTGCAATAATGATGTGCAATAATGTGCTTTGTGTTTCCACCAAAGGAGCATGAAGAGATTATTCCTTACATTTACATTAGACCCTATTAAAAGAACTGGCACCTCTCTCTTCCTTCTCCCCCTTTATTCCCCTCACACTTCCTTTTCCCCCTTTATTCCCCTTATTGTCCCTTCCTACCTCTTCCCTCTGTTTGTGTATCGCTTTGTTTAGTAGATACTGCTGTGTCCCTCAGACTTTCCTATGCTGTATACAACTGTTTGCACCTTTTTTTGCCTCTTTTACTTGCTCTCTGCATTTCAGGCCATTGTGTACTATACGGTATTGGTTTTCTTATTATTAATATTTCTGAAGGCCTGCGTGCCTGTTTCCTGCCTATACATTTGTTTGGTTTTGCTTTTTTTTTAAAGAAATTGTTTAATAAAAATACATAAAAAAGAACCGGCACCAAAGAGACGGCTACAAAAACATAAAATGGAAATTTAAACAACGATTTCTATTCACACATTTAGAGTAGGCAAAGGCTTCAAACAAAGTACAGTTTCAAATATTCATTTCAAAACGACTGCATGTCTGTTTTATATATGTATATACCTCACACCAACCATAAAATATAAATTACACTCCTTTTACACCAGTGACATAGATTATGGATGGTTTATTTTTTTTTTTAAAAAACTTGTTTTAACCCCTTTAAGACACAGCCTATTTGGTCCTT
>JABWIB010000094.1:93655-126426 GCA_016617825.1 Platyplectrum ornatum | reverse complement strand
GGGCAAACAAGCTTTCAGTGCTGTATGAGTGTCTTTCTATAGTGCTCCTATGGAAATCTCCACTCTCTGCTGACGATTGGCCTTTTGACGATTTTTACAAATCGTCATGATGATGTGTGGGAGAATACAATATTCGTCAGTTAGTGAATTCCATTTTTGTATCCATTGTATTGCAAAAATCGTCACCGCGATATCACATTGACGATCTGGAAACGTCAATCAAAATGACGAAATTTGTGGAAATCGTCAGCAAAATCGTCAGCCACTGACGATTTCTAAAAATCGTCAGTTAGTGAATTCCCCCCCTGATCCAGTTCATTGTATGTTAGGGAATGTTAGGATCTGCACATGGGTTAGGGGTAATTTAAGTCAGTGGTCTGGACATGTAAGACAAGTACACTACACAAAATAGGGGAGTTCCCTCCCCTCCTACGATCGGAAGTCCAGACCTCCAGATCTAGTCCAATGTGTATTTAGTCATTGTATAAACCTGTAGTCACTGGTGTACACTCAGATTTGCCTGTAGTGGTCAAATAGAAGATATTTCAAGTAGCCACATATTCCTGTTAATTAATTCCTTAATTATTACATAATGACGTTTGCTTACAAGTATAGTCCTACCTGTACTTTTTGTAGTTACAAGCTTTGGTTTAGAGCGTGCACCATCCCCTTTCATAGTGTAAGCAGCTACTGTGATGGAATAAGAGGTTTCAGGCTGAAGTCCATCTATAATCATTTCCTGTCAATTCAAAAGAGAGAAAACTTAACCTATAAGTCTGAATGAAGGATAATGTCTGAATTGTTGATATGACTGGTATGTCTAGAGATTTATTAATAGTATTTAATATGGTAGTAGTATTTTAGCAACCTTTTTTCACAGATGTATTTATTAGTATTTGCATCAGAGGTAGCCTACTAGAATAATTATTAGTTATTTTTGCTTCCTGGCTTCTAATAACTTTGGGCCAGATTTACAATGCTATTGTGCTGGATACAGCCTTCCATACAGACATGTTACGGACAATCAGAGGTTCCTACACTAAAAATTTGTCCCGATAGCACAGAGCACTTTGGCAAACTTTCAGCCTTAAAATCATTGCAGGGTGGAATTCTTGATCAAGAGGAAATGGGCTGTTGCCCATGCTCTGTGAACAAAAATGAGGTCCTATCGGGTCCTAGCAATTAGAGAACAGTTTTTTATCAACTGTAAACCTTTAACAGCTTATGAGATTAATATTGAGAGATGGCGGATGGCTGATTAGTCAGTACGATAATCGTGTGTACCCAGTTTTACTCTCAATTTGTGTCAGTTATTAACAAACGTGTATAGGCATAAAGTTACAGGAATCTTTTATACCTGGTCAGTAAAGTACACCTGGCATGCATTGTAATTGCACCATGCTAACTACATGCGCAGAACACAAAAAAACGGCTGCAGGTAACAGAATGAATGTTTTTTATGTCATTTATATATGTATATATTAGTTTGAAAAAATACTGAATTCCTGTTGCTAATAATAAAGTGATAAATAATTAAGCTTTGTTTACATCACTAGACTCTTCACAAATGAGTATAGGCCAGATTCAGCTTTTCACTCTCATGACTAACACTCATGAGTTACACTCTCATGGGCAAAACCATGTTGAATTGCAGGGGAGGTAAATTTAATTAGTTGCAATTAGCATAACAAGTGACAGCTGATGTTTCCAGCACAAGTCTTATAACAGTGTAACAGTAGCGCTGATCAGTATCTTGGTGCAAAATGCAACAATAAAGTATTCTCCCTGCATGCAAACACTCACATTCATTTTACCTCCCCTGCAATTCAACATAGTTTTGCCCATGAGAGTGTAACTCACGAGTGTAAGTCATGAGAGTGAAAAGCTGAATCCAGCCCTATGTGTTTCATAGTATGGATCTTATCGTTACATGCAAATAACCTAGCTTTAAAAGTATTATTTTCCATAACCACCATACAGGTTAAATTTACAATAGCTCACCTAAAGATTTCTGTATTGTGTCCACAAAAATATGCTATGGTGCTAATGGATTGTTAGCTAAAATTACAGTACAATGTTCCCCCCTCTACAAAGAAGAAGTGCTTCTGCCTCCAGCTCTGTCACACTTGACTTTGACTCTTTACCAGGATGGATCTACCTGGTAATGCAGGACTCAGAAAAACAAAGGTTAGCTGGAATCTAAAATCTACAAACTGCAAATATTAATGAACACAGCAAGCCATGCAACTGTGCACAGAAATAGAAATTCTAATGCACACTGTCTGCCTTCTGTTCTGAGTTGCAGTGCTTGTCTCTAAATTTAAACTTATTTTCTAATTGTTCTACACGTCTGAAACTGCTGTTTATAATGTAAGGCACAGAAGTTTATGCACACTCAACAAACATTTACATTAAATATAGTTAAGCACAGTTACAAGCACTACTTACATATTCAGCTGTATCATCCATTTCCCACTGAGCAGGGGTAAGCAAATAAAGGAAGAAATAATGATATGATTTCTGATACCTGTTGCTATTTTGTGATAATGTGTATCTCCAGAATATTGCTTTCATGTTTCTCACCTGAGCATCAGCCAGCATAACATCTCTTATAAGGGGAAGCCCCTTTGCCTCTCCATTTTCCATTTTAACAAAATGGACTTGGTAGCCTCGAATTTGGCCATGTTGGCGGTTTTGGACAGGAGAGCGCCAGAACACTTTAATGGCGGTAGTATTTAGTACTTCCACCTCAACTTTTCGCGGTGGAGCACTGGGCACTGAGAAGAAAAAATTACAATGAGAATACAATTCTATTCTATGATTTATATAAAATAAAAGAAATTAGCTACTATTGAAACATTACCGGCGTAGTTTCTTAAACTATAGACTTTACGTCTTAAAAGTGTTATACATTAGATAATTCTATTTGCTACAAATCATGCAAAAAGATACAATTTTTTTGTAACTTACTGATTGTTTTATTATATTAGAAAACAAAGAATATATAAAAATGTAACTACACTTAAACTACCAGAGGTATAAAATAAATGTGAACATTTAATTACCATCTTCATCAGTGCGTACAATAACGGGCGAGCTCTCAGGGCCAGGTCCCACTGCAGTATGAGCCACGACAGCAATACGATACTCAGTCCATTTTTCTAATGATTCTAAAAGGACCTCGGTGGTCTGTGGTGGAATGTCCTTTAATTCTTTCGGTTCTGAGTCCTCTGAGTCCAAAGCACTATAGCGTACGCTATATCCAGCAAGAACGCCATTATGACTCTCTGCGGGGGGTGGCTGCCAACTTACCAGTATAGTAGTTGACTTTGTGCTGACACACTTTACGTCTTGAGGGGGGGCAGACGGTTCTAGGAGAGGACAGTTAAGGGCAGGAGGGATAGGACAAGTAGACAAACAAAAGATGGGAAAGATAAAAAAAAAGGAAACAACTAAAAAACTAAAAAAAATATTTAAAAAATAAAAAAACAACCCAAAAACAAACCAAACATAAAGAACTAAAAATGTCAATGGAATTTAGGGTAAATTATATACTAAGTATCATTCTGGGAAGTTATGTACTGAAATCTATTGAAGCTTCAGCTGGTTTTGGCTGCAAGTTGGAATTGTATAAAACCAAGCATAAGGCCTGATTTGTCTGCATTTGTACTGTGAGAGCTCCTATTGAGAACTAAGCAATATTTAATTTGCACAAAAAACCTAGCAACATCTAAAATAGTTTTGGACTATATATATTACTTAATAATATATACTAAAAGAAACTATACTGTAGTTAAACCAATATCAGTAGAAAAAATAACCTTGCAGCATTTGTTATATATATTTAGCAATACACAAGAATGATAAAAAATGAAATGAAATAAAAACTTAACATGAAAACAAATTTTAAGGAAAAAAAAAACTTAAAGGACTACCAGTGTTTATATTAAGGATTCATTTGATCACCTACCTTTACCTCAAGTATAATTAAGTAAGGCCTTCTGCCAATTTTTGAGAATAAGGAAGAGATCAGACCATCTTTTGTGGTGGTTTCTAATTAAAATAACAATTAATGAAGTAAAATTTCTCTAACAATTGAATTAGATGGAGGTTATGTTCCATGATACGCTTCTCATATAAAATATATAAATTTTATGCTGATGCAGCATTGGATTTAAATACATTTTGCTGGAGCCAGGTAAACTATTTGTTGAATAATATTTTCTTTCGAATCCAGTCCACTGAAAATGGTCTGACCTCCCCTCCATGAAGCAGTCCTTAGATTACTTAGACTCTCTTTAAGTACAACACATAACACTCAGCTCTTACGGTAAGGACCTTAAAGAGGAGATAAGGGGTCACATAAACATTTTGTGTAGGAATTTTTGCAAACCTGTTTTGAAAATCGTAAGACACAGGAAAACTAAACATCCACCAAATACATCCTGAACTTTCCGGCCTGACGAATAAACCACATTTGGGTTTCTTTCGCTTCACTCATTACTTACCTCTTCTGCTTTTCAGCAAGCTGGGTGTTCTCCATGCTTCAAGATAGAGCCTTACTGGGTATTTAACTCTTGAAGTACCATGGGCTGTATTCAGACGTTTCTTTTTAATTTAGGGTAACAATTAAAATTCTATGTGTACTGTAATGTTATATTGCATCAGCAAATCATTCTGTTCTAATATGAGATAGTTTTGCTCTTGGTACTTAAAGTGTTAAAACATTGGGTTGTTTTCTTTCCCGTAAATAAATAAATATACTTTACCTTTAGTTTAATGGATTTTGCTTTAATCTGTCATGCTGCTGAGGCATATTACCTAGCAAACATATTTGAAGTGAGGCACAAGGACAAAAAGCAGTATCCTAAAAGCACAGAATGCACAAGAAGCAAATGCATGTATGGCAAAGCATGATAGGGATGCTGTGAAAATGACATGCATGTAACGCAAAGCAACACAGCATAAAGAGGAAGGTAGAGAGCTTATAGACACAATGGATTGTGCAGTTGTACCTCACATCACATGTTGTGTTTTCAAACATTCTGAGAAAACAAATTCAACTTAAGGAAACACAATGGGCTCTTTTAACAACATACACCAGCATTTTCCAGTCAAGAGAGGTCACAAGGCAAAGGCATAGGATCCAGCTATAATTATTTCACATTCAAATGAAAAATAATTCTTTATTTTATACACAATCATGTTACATATGGATTGCAATGTTTTTCATTTTTTTTTAAAGAAATTTAAAGATCTGGGTACCTGGAATTTAGTATGGACAGAACGGTGAAATGTGGCAAATCATATTTATAAAGTTTCATTGACAAAGTTTAAATATTCTATAAAACTACATGGTGTGGACTTGAGGAAGTAACTGAAGTATTATTGCCAAAATGTTCAAATCAGTCAAAGTTGTTAACAAGAGGACAGTTCCCCAAAAGACATACACACAAAAGTACATATTAATTAATACATGTAACAAGGAGAAAGTGTGCAGAACTCAAAACCAAAATAATAGACATATGGCTGTGTCAGCACATAAATTAGAGACTTTGGGCCAGATTCAGATCTTTAGTCACTCATGATTTAAGCAGGCCATACATTAAGCAATAAATTGTTCCAATCGACCAACTTTTAGCAAAGCCATGTTGAATTGCAGGGGAGATAAATTTCATTAGTTGCAATCAGTATTACAGGTGAGAGATGATGTTTCCAGCACAAGTGTAATAACAGTGTAACAGTAACNCTGGTCAGTATCTGTGTGCAAAATGCAACAATAAAGAATTTTCCCTGCATGCACACACTAACATTCATTTTACCTCCCCTGCAATTCATCATGATTTTACCCACTGTTGACTAAAGCTGGCCATACACTATGCAATAAATTGTTCCAATCGATCAGCTTTAGTCAAGAGTGGGCAAAACCATGTTGAATTGCAAGGAGGTAAAATGAATGTCAGTGTTTGCATGCAGGGAGAATACTTTATTGTTGCATGTTGCACACAGATACTGACCAGTGTTACTGTTACACTGTTATTAGACTTGTGCTGGAAGCATCATCTCTCACCTGTAATACTGATTGCAATGAATTCAATTTAACTCCCCTGCAATTCTACATGGTTTTGCCCATTCTTGACTAAAGCTGGTAGATTGGAACAATTTATTGCATAGTGTATGGCCAGCTTAATCATGGGTGCCTAAAGATCTGAATCAGGCCCTTTGTTCACAATAGACCTATATTGAAGTTCAACTTATAAACATAAAGCTATAAAAACACAGAATGTGTCGTTAGATTAAGAGACACAACTATCTAAGGTATCCCCCCTCTTTCTTTTTTTTAACCCCATACTGTCCCTATTTGACCCCCTTTTTAGTTTAAGACTTAGGCTATGTATATATTTATCCTAAGCGTGTTTTAATTTTAAAGGAGATACCAATCTCCCAAAGTAAACTAGTTTGACTTTGCAGATTTTCCTCCTTGTTACTTACACATTGGTTATTTTGTCTCAACTGTACCTTTTCCATGAATGTGTAAAGTAAAACATTCCCCATATTACAGTTATTGTTCTCGTCCTTAATACTAAAACAGCAATCAGGGTGAATTGTGAAAATGAAAAGACAGGACGCACAAAGACCAGCTGCCAAAGCCACTCATGCAGTGAAAAACAACTCGTATAAAGATCTGTGACGAGTTTATTGCCATTAAGGGAAATCTATCCCCATTCTAACAGCAAGATTCCAATCCATTAAACTAAAATAATCACCCAATATCTACACAAATGTAGGATAATATGAATGCAGCATATTGATTTGGCACATAGCTGGCATCATAGTGGCAGGCTGGCAAACATTTAAACCAGGTAAAAGTATATGGCAGTAATTAAGGAATTAGCAGGAAGACTGTTTGGAAGGCTAATCTCAATTAAAAACTTATAATATATGGTTTGTAGACAATTTGATGGGTGATTTAAATGGTGGGAAATGAATTACAAATTCAACTTAATTCAATTATGCATTAATTTGATGAAGATAACATAATTGCTATGTTTCAATATTACCACTATGTATTGGCTATCACTGTCCATTTTCTGTGTCATAGCACAAATAGGATTTGTAAACAGTCAATAAATATCAAAACAGATTTGCTGCATTGATAAATAACATTACGTGCCTTTATTTTACTAGTTGTTTCTGTACAGAATTGAAAAACTGATAGAATCAACATACTTTTCAGTGTCTGAATTGCAATCTGCAACCAGCTTAGCTAGAAAATGACGCCATTTTCAGAAAAGTCCTGTTTACAAATGAAATAGTAATACTGACACTGACAATATTTTTGTGTATTATGTTTTTTTCCTGTATATAAGCAAATGATAATCAAAAGTATGGACGAGACAGACAATGCACAATCCTGAGTGTTATTGGATTTTCCAATGTATTGCATCTTTACACTATAGTGGAATACTGTTTAGATCACTATATTAAACATTGTCCCCCTTCATCTTTCCCCAGAACGTAGGAATGTTACACATAATCATATGTGACTGCTGGGATAGATAGAATTAGATTATGTTTTTATTTAAAAGCAAAGGCTGCATGCATTCATTCACTTTTATTTAAATGACTACAAATTCCGAAAAGCACTCAATCAAATGGAAAAGTTAATAGTAATTGTGCGTATGTGTAGATGTGGTAGGTGGTATGTTCTGACAACAACATCCACCCACGAAAAGCCTTCATGTTTTAAGAAAATGAAGATGAAAAGGACACTTACTAGACTGCATGGTTCGTTCTTTGACATCTGTAGTCCAAGCACCCTGGCCTTGCAAAGAACGAGCTGCAAGGCGAAATATATATTCTGTGTTGGGTTTTAAGCCTTCTACTAAATATGAAGTAGCTGGATCAAATGTTTTTCGAATCTGTTAAAATAGAGAGGATTTTTCTCAAACTTACACTAAAATAGTCATAGGCAATATTTTATATAGGAAAGATTCAGGGAACATAATGGTTAGAAATCATGCCACAGACCAGACAAGCATGTATTTTATATGCACACCAATAGGGAAATAGGTAAGCTATTATGAAGAAGGTTAAGAGGATATGTGAGAATTTTGGTAGGCTTGTCTGAAGGGAGTGCTTGATATAATCCACTGAGTATTGGTTATTCAAAAATTTATTTTATTTAATAAGAATGGGCCTGATCAAGACTTACACAAATTCAGTTGTTGGAGTAACTGAACGCTGAATTTGCTTAAGTAATAGTTCAGACTCCCCTCCCAATGGGATAGACCGCCCCCAAATGTCGTGTTTTCATGATCTAGATAGAATGAGGCTGACAAAGCCAAACACCCTTCTTGTCATACAGATCACAATAAATAGGCAAATACTTTTTATGTAATGGCCTAATTAAATGGCCTAGGACATCACAGGCATTATATGTATGTAGCAAAAAAATGCAACCCTCTTTGTACTTATGGATGCAGTGTGATAGAGCTCTACTGATCTTTCCCCTCCAAGTACATCAATGTAACCATTCGTTTCTTCTTGCCCCAATCCCCTGAAAGCAAGCAGTGTTTAAAGGACCATTAGTGTTCACAATGACATGCTAAAATGGGCATTTCATACACTACAACAATTACAAAAAACATAGGGCCTCATAGGAAAACATGTCACAAGTACATATTACATTGTCTATTAAGTCTGTGTCCATAGAGCAATCACTTACCATAGCCATCATATCAGGGCAGAGAAAGAAGTGGGGTGAGCATATGTAAACACAAATATGGAGGAGAAAGCATGTGGTGTACTATTGTAGAGGGGGAAGCATATTATTACTACTGCAGATGCAGATCACACATAAGTCACTATTACAAAAGGGGAGATATATAGGGGGTAGCAAATTCTGGAAAGGAGGCCATATGGGACACTATTGCAGGGCGGGAAAAAGCTTATGGGTCACTAGTGTAGGAGGTGGGAGGAAACATAGCTACTATTGCAGAAGGAGAGTGTATGGGACAATTGCAGGGTTGAAAAAAGCATATGGGTCACTATTGCTGGGTAAGTAAACATATAGGGCCAGTATTGCGGATTGAGAGGAAGCGTATGGGACACTAGTGTGAGATGGGAGGAAGCATATAGCTACTATTTCAGAAGGGATCCTATGGCACACTATTGCTGGGTGTAAAACAAGCATAAAGGGCCAGTATTGCGGGTTGAGAGGAAGCATATGGGAAACTAGTGTGAGGTGGGAGAGAGCACATGACTACTATTTCAAAAAGGATCCTATGGCACACTATTGCTGGGTGGAAAACAAGCATATAGGGCCAGTATTGTCGGTTGAGAGGAAGCATATGGTAAACTATTGCAAGGCAGGATGACTACTATTGCAGAAAAGGAGCATATATAGCATTTATCAATTTTTTTTTAAAGACTAGTGGAAAAGAGAGTTATTTTTAAAAACCATCATTCTATTTTAATTATCCATTAACAAAGATTTGTCTGTATGTGCAACAAACAAAAGGAGGTAATTAAGAGTTGCTTTGTGTGTTCTCTTACCTCCAGTCCTCTCTCCCCTTCTTTGTAACAAACCTCATACTTCACAATACTGTCCTGCCGTGGAGGGCTCCAGGTGAGGCTAATGGTTGTTTCAGATTTGGCTTCAGCTCTGAAGTTCATTGGCTGACCAGGAACTGTGCAGATTACAGATTAATAAGAAATTTATATATATATATATATATATATATATATATATATATATATATATAAAATATATTCTATTATTTTGCATTAGTAATGATACGATTATCATTAAGGGGCAATGTGTGGAGAGGAGAAGCAGGGGGATGCACAACCCTTGTTTCCCACAAGTCCAACAGTCTGCAAGACCTGAGCCAGATTGCAGGTAGTGGCGGGTCCTGCAGTGTCTGTGTAATGTGCTGCCGGAGGGCCACCTAGGGCTGTGGGCCCCCGCTATGGCTGCTATGGTGGTAGTTTCGCCACTGGTTACAGGGATAGTTTGTAGACCATCAACAAGGCATAGTGTGCAGGGACATGTGCAGCTGAAGATTGTTCAAGAGATTTTCCAAACCAGCTGATCGTTTTCAAAATGTGCGTGTTTATTCTCCTTTGTGGGTCGGATGTGACTAGCGGAATGCTACCTCCAATGGTGTATCACTTATTTGAATATTGTAATTACCCTTGGAGCTTTGCATGGCCTATATAAGAATCCATACACCGTAATGGTGATCTCCCTAATACATGCCCCCCTAGAGCTACACTGAAGAACTCTCACCAGCCAGCCAGTTCCCTGCTCTGTACTCTTGAGGGGCAAGCACCCGAAACAGCTGTCTATGTTCCTAGGACACACACTGCTGGGGCAATCCAGGAGGCTTGGCGCCTTATGAACTGTTTTAAGGACGCTATTTGGGTCGCCAGGAATCACCTCATCTTGAGAAGGGAGAAGATGTCCATTCAGGACTGTCGCAGGTTGCCTGCTTAGAGACTATAACATCCTGATGAAGAGGAAGATGATTGATTTTGTCTCCTTTTCCCCTTCTCCCTTATGTTTCAGTCTGTTTCAATAAAGCTTTGGTCCTGTGAACTCCCCTCCCTTACCCTCTCCAACCCCTCACCCAATCACATTGTTCGTACGTTTTACTGAAATGTTTGTCTACTGTAATGTCTTGCCTTCATCTATTACCCCCCACCCTTTTTATGTGTCTGTCCTTCAATAAAGCTATAAAGCTTCGGGCATGTGAACTCGACCCCCTTCTCCCATCAACTACACCCCCCCCTGCATTTTTTTAAATGTTCTGTTTCATTTCAATGATAAATGGTTCATATATTGGACTATATTGTATGTAAGTATGATCTATGTTGTATAGTATTGCTGGACTGCCCAGAATACTTGAAATGATTTAATTTTTCAATCAAAAAAGCTGTCTGTAGATGGGCATCTCTAATGGAAGAGTTACTTATTAGCTTGGCTTGATTTCCCATTCATGTTCAAAGGCTCCTTTGTAGGTTGAATGTGACTAGAGGAATGCTACCTCCAATAGATGGTGCTGGAGATATAGCTCACTTACCTATAACTTCTTTGAATATTATCTGAACTTTTAACACAATTTAAATTTACACATAAATGTTTAGGTTCATCTAGTCCATCATGACTTAAAAATAAATCATTAAGGTTCAACACATAACATACATCAAGCATTTATTTTCAATATTTATTATTGGTTTCTTGGTGGCACCCTCAAACCCAATGTTAAATCTTATGTTATATTGCTTGCCTTCAATAAATGCATGTACAAAAAAGTAATGACTCACCTCCTTGTTGTGTTTTCACTTGAATAGGATCAGACAGAGGGCCATCGCCTACTGAAGTAAAAGCCAAGACTCTGACAGTGTAGGTTTCATGCTCCAGTAAGCCTACTATAGTGGTCAAGAGATTATCCTCAACATTAGATTTATCCCAGTTGTTCACTTGCTTCTCAGGGTCCATAGTGTAGTAAATACGATAACCCCTTATTTGGCCATTGGGTTCCACAGGTTCTTCCCACTGAATTAGCATAGTAGTAGAGCTTATCATTCGGGCCTGCACATTTCGAGGTGCACTGGCTGGAGCTTGCTCTCCTGTGCGGGTCACAACAGGTTCACTGGGTGGTCCTTGGCCGATAGAATTTACTGCTGACACCCATATCTCATATTCAGAGTTAGGACTGAGGCCTCCAATGCTGTACCTTGTAGTTGTAATGTCTTCTTTGATTTGATATGGCCCATCCTGTGTTTTAGACTTATACTCTATTATATAATATGAAACAGGATCAGGGTTTCCTGAGTCCCAAGTAATTGTAATACTTGTGGCAGTGGTTTCTGTTACTACAGGAGCACCAGGTGCCTTAGGAAGGGCTATGAAGATAAAAAAAAAAACAAACATAAAAAAATCATAAAACAAGACAATCAAATATATTCTACCATTAACACACAGTATCTAGCAAGAAAACATCTAACTGCAGATCTTTGTAATGGTGGATAGTCCAGAATTAGTTTAATTCTTGAAACAATATGACCATCTAACAATATGTTACAGTATCATTCATACACACCAGGGCTCGAAGTGGGGGTGTATACGGGGGTATGACATACCGGCACTTCTCCTACTGATGAAATGGAAAAACTTAAAATCTCCATTGACTTCTGAATGTCCATACCCCCACTTCTAAATTTCCACTTCGACCACTGATACACACTTTGCAATTATTCTTTGCTATTTCAAAAATTGTCTGTGGAAATGTTGGGAAGAATATATTGTATCCCTATATACACTCGTCAAATTATTTGCTACCAGCTCCAAAAGATTTAAATAAAATCTGAATAATAGAACACACTTATACATATACCGTGTTTCCCCTATAATAAGACCTATCCTGAAAATAAGCCCTACCCTATTTTACACTAAACTGACTAAAATAAGCCCTCCCCCGAAATTAAGCCCTATCTAAATCACAATGAGGTGTTATAATGTCAGCAGGAGGAACAATGAGGTGTCATAATGTCAGCAGCACTTGAGGACCATGACTGAATTAAAAGCAGGTCAATAAAATAAGCCCTACCCCAAAAATAAGCCCTATTGTGTTTTTTTGTCCTGAAAAAAAAATAAGACAGTGTCTTATTATCGGGGAAACACGGTACATAAATATGGATTAAACATGATCTATAGGTGTCTAGCTTTGATTTTTGCACCTTGTATGTGTGCCAAGCAATTCATTTCTGCACCTTGGATTTGCACCTGGCCTTTACTTTTGCCTCTTGTATTGCCCCAATTTTTTTTTACTAACCGATTCAAATTATACATTTGCTGTCTTTCTTCACAGTACTCTGTTCCAACTTGAATGATATTGACCTAACAGATGCAGCAATGTCCTTTATATAAGCAACACTTTTTGTAAAGGAATTTGATGGGGACCCTATATGACCAAATCCTTTTCCATTAATGACTCAGATTCCATTAATGACTTCACCTCCCCTTGAAAACACCTCTGCACTTCTCATTCAACATTGTTGTTTTTCAACTAGCAGACGTTCTCGACTGTGCTCCATGTCCACATTATTCCCCACCTCTATGTAATCACTATGATATGCCTATGCGTATTGTTTCTCCCAATTGTACTGTCCTATGGAAACCTTAGATCTGCATGTGAGGGCCCCAGGGTGACCGCATTGCTTGGTTAAGCTGGCCCTGGTACTAGGGTAGGATACCCAGGTGGGCCGGCGGACAAACATCCAATCAAGTACAACTAGCACTAGTGCCATCACTGAAAAACTGTGGGTCCTCTATGCAATTATATAATTACACTAATTACAATGCAATTATATAATTTTAACACTAAACTTTATACATTCTGCTTGTTAGTCTTAGTTTTAGAGAAAGCGTGTATGTATATCTAACTGAAAAATATTTTGACATTAAATTGTCCTTTACAATTACAGCAAATTACACAAAAACTTATACTCACATTTCACTGTAATTTGTGCAACAGATTCAATAACACCGAGACTTGACATTGCAACACAGGTGTAATTTGCAGACTCCTTGACATTAGTAAGTTCCAAAACATTTCGCCCAACAGGCATGTCATCTTCAGGGGTTAAGTCTTCATTACCCATCATCCACTTTACATATGGCATGGGTGAACCAACCGCAACACAGGTTATATTTACATTACCTCCGGGCATAATTTCATGGCTCACAGGTAGAATAGAGAAGCGTGGAGCAACACGGCGAACTGCAGTTAAAATTAACAAGGGTAGAGAAAGAACAATGACCTTAATATGTATAGTGAAATTACAGACCAAAAAAGTGTTGGGTTTTTTTTTTGTTGGTTTTTTAAATGACTAAATTAAAAACTTACTTCACAAACAAATAGTGAGAATATAGGAACATAAAGCCATAATCCATAGCAAAAGGGTTCAATATATCAGGAGTACACCCATCACAGCACAGAAAATACACAAAAATTTATTAGTAATTTCTCATCTTTAACAACAGATACATGATATGGCAGACTAATGAAACTGAATGGTTGTCAATACTTAAAATGATACTATTCCCATTCCTTACAAACACTGTCCCTTAAAATGTCAATTGACTGTCAAGCTCTAGTCTTGAATCAACTGCTATACAATAAATCATTGCTATGATGGATATCTATAATGTAGTAACAAAGCAAATCAACCAAATACTATTTCACAATATGTAACCGTTGTTTTTGTGTACCATATACCGGCAGTAAAGATGAGAAACTCGAATGAAATTTTTGTGGTTTTGGGGTGTAAAAACCCTAACAAAGCCTCTTCGGAATCTGACACAGTTTCATCGATAAATGCAGCTCTCAGAAACACAAACATCATGCAAAAGAGGTATAAACTTTTTTTTAAAGAAAAAAACTAAACAAAACCAAAAACAAAACAAAAACAGGAAAGAAGACAAAAAGGGAAGGGAAAGACAGAAAATGCAGAGGAATATACCATAAGGGCAACTAGCAAATGCCCAAAATAATACTGGGTGTAAAAAAGGCATCAGGGGATTAAGGGCAGAGAACTCACTTAATGCTTTTAACTAAATGTATTTAACACATTGGACATCTACAACCCTGGTGGGATAGTAAACATATTGTTCATAATAAAACAAAGTGATGAACGCTGAGAATAACAGTGACATGTTCTGTGCATCCCCCTTGCTGATAGGTGGATGCAGTTTTCAGACCTCACAAGTTAGAACATGGATCAAGGGGTTGAGGCAGCCCCAATCATAGTGACTCTGTTCTTGGTAACATCATGAGCAAAGCCATATAAGGACCAGATAACATTATAGTAATAGCTTTACACTAATTAATCACAAATTAGCCTTAAGTGTAAAAATAGTAGGTTTGTTAATCTAGCCATAGACAGAACACGGGTAAATATGCCCAAAGCTAAAAACAAAAAATGTCCTATGAAAAAACATAAAATACGTAATAAGTATATAAAAGTACAGCATTGGTATCTCAATATCTTGTTGTTTCTAAAGAAAAGTCATATTTCTTTTTACCATAAAATCTGACATGTTAAAATATTCTGTTGAATTAATGCACAACAAGATACAATTTATACAACATTCAGTATTCTAAATGTCACTGAAATATGTTCCAAAGAAGAGAGTCACAGAGGCTCCAACAAATCCTCAGGCACACCTAAAATACAATGAAGAAAAGTGGAGAAAACAAAGTAACATGCGGACAGGACTGGGGAGTGCAAGTCTTCTGATGGGGCCAACATATAACTGAGTGCAGAGAGTAGAAATGGGACAGAAGCTGACTTGCAAAAATTTAGTCAGCAAACACATTTACAGACAAACAGCAGCATGTAATACATACACTGTGTTGTCATGATAAAAACAAAAACACAAACTGTAACAAAGATCAATTAAAACAGAATTTAAAAATGTAAACTGGCTCTAAATAACATATATCGGAGTCTGAAAAACAGGGTTAAAAAGCAGTTCCTGTTTAAACAATTTCAGTTACAGAACTTTGTTTAACTATGCAAGTATACATCAAAAAACACTCACAGAGCAGACAATCCAATAAGCATGATTTGTCAATATTCAACTTAATATAACACTATTAATATATAAAGCTGCCATATTTTCTGGCATCTGGGAGTGATCACAAATATGTCAGTGCTAACTTTTTAGTCATATCGATAAGTTCAAGGTAAAGTAAGGGAGAAAACAACATGCATTGTCCATTTTAATGATGATTTGTAACATTAAGGACCTCTCTAGTTAAGATAAAAAAATAGCCAACATTGTAGGTGCTTGTGTGCCCCCCACCCCCCAATAGTCATTTTCTACTTTGTCTATAGAACATCAGGTAGCTAGACAAAAAGTATTTTGTCTAGATTAAACATCTAAGGGGAGGTCTCTGGGCATTGTTAAAGCCCATTCAGTTCACATATAGTTTAGACATAAAATATGTGGATTAAAGTTATTAATTTATCACTGGGTGCCACAGTTCAACAATCCTTCTCTTTTAGAACCAAAATCTACATAGAAAACTACAAACTTTAGCTTTTGATGTTCAGCTCCTCCCTTCCATCAAAAACCCCATTGAAATGCAACTGATATGGTGATTATTAGTTAACCAAAACATTTCAAGGGATAAAGACCTCAAATATTTCATGTTGTTTAAACAACACACAAGCTTAATCGTCTTGAATTTCTGTAGGAGACACATTTAAGGAAAAGACACAGGCCTAACTTTACTAAGCAGTCAGATTCAGTGAGACTAAAAAGTGGTGATGTTGCCCATAGCAACCAATCAGATTCAAGCTCTCATTCTCCAGTGTGTAAAATGAAACATAAAGCTTGAATCTGTCACCACTATTCACTCTCACTGCAATCTCTGATCACCTGTGGCCCCACATTGTTCTGTGCTTCTTATAATATAATGTATAACCATGCACAATTTCACATTTAGGGGTGTTTATTATTCTTACAGATAGTATAGGACATTTTGTTTTGTAAAATAATGTATAATATATTAACACATGACTTTGCTTCATAAATAAAACATTCAACAACCCAATATACAAAGAAGAATAAGATGTGCAGAAAGGGGTCAGAAATATAACAAAACAGTAATACGAAACACTCTGGGCCAAGATCAGTGCAGGCCAGTATAAGAACCGGAGATAAATGGGTAATGGTTGTGTGCACATTTATACCGTACTTAGATCTCCTGTACATAAAGACTATATAAAATAGTAAAATAAGCTAATTTTCATAAAGTTCTATAAGACTATTACAATGTCCAATAGCCAGTCACTGAAACAAAAAAGAAGTAATGTGAAAAACATTTGTAAAGTGAGAAGGATCAGGGAGAAGATGTGTACATTGTCGCGATGACATCCAAAGATAAAGGGGATAAAATAGCAGAGAACAGGTAAAATAAAGAGATTCCAATCAAAGGAGAACTGGAAATGTGGGTGCAGAAAGCTGGCAGAAAGGTAACATATGCTACAGAAGAGAAAAGCTTACAGGAGTAAGGAATACAAGCATAACAAAGAGATGACAAGGAGACAGGTATTGCTATGGGAGGAACATTGGTATTGCAGTAACAAGGTTTATACCTTGATCCTTCAGCAAACAATAACAACTGTGTCATGTGCTGTATATTACATATATACATAATTTGTGCTGTGCTCCTTTCTTTCATTAACTGATTTAAATAGAACATTACATACAAGGTGTAATGTAGGATCACAGCCTTTTTCGTGCGCTTTTTCCCGTCTATTACGGGACTGAAAACTTGCGTCTTTTTACGCGAGTTTTCCTGCCTTACGCAAATAGCGTAAGGCAGAAAAACTTAGTGCGAAGGGGATTGAATCGGCCCCAATGTGTAATTCTGAAGACTTGTATTCCACTTAATGGCTTATGTGCAAAAATGCATGTAGTAAAATCCACCAAATATCCAGTAATTCAGTAAATTTCAATTCTTCAAACGATACAGTTATAGGCTGAATTCTATCTTTTTGTACATATGTATTTGTCTTGTATAATAAAACTTATGAGGACCTTTGTTAAGTCGTTATTCAGTGAAGTCAGTGCTATTGTATTATGTTAGTAGGCTTTTGCATCTTTTGCAACTTTTTTGTACAAATAAACATGCATTTCAAACATAGAACATGTTATTTAAACAAAAACTATACCTCCTAGGATTTACAAAATGTGTCTTAACATTTAACATTAAGACGTCCTTAATGTCCTTCGTACATTGAAAGTATGTTCTGTGAGTATTATTTGCATCAATTAAAATACTAGGTTGAATTCTGTAGTCAAAGACCTGACTTTCAAGCCCCGATTTAGAGAATAAAAATAATGGTAAATCATAACAAATTACAATAAAATAAACATAGTGATATGAGCATTTGAAGCACTAACATAATCCAATTATTTCATCGCACTCCAACAGTCAGCAAGCGGCGGCTCCAAACAGGGAAAGACAAATATTGTAACACCATTTTGGTGAGACAGGAGTCATTCCGTCTTATTCCAAAATGCAGAAGAAAGGGATGTAAGGAGGGGAGCCAAATAACATGCAGCCTTTATATAAGTAAGCTTAGATTACACCTTTCTTTGTAATCACAATTATAATTTAGCACTGTGCTTTTCATTCTTTTTAAAATAATGATCTTTTTTAACATGACCATACACAAAATGAAATTAAATCATTTAAAGCTTCATTAGAGAACATGGTGTAATCTAATACTTTCTTTAAAGCAAGAAAACATAGCAAAACAAATATAGTGTAGCGCATAAGTAAAGACACAGTTATCCTGCCTTTTCTTAATGGTCCTGCCCCATGCCAATCAAGCCACACTCAGCTTGCCATAGAGGAATCACACATTGTACTTAAATTACAGTTGTCATAAATACACAAAGTCGAGTTCTAGGCATTTTATAAAATATAAATATTAGTTCAACAAATCTGCTTTGCATATATTAATAAATGTAGATTTTATGACATGTTTTATGTGCGCACATGACACATTTATAAAATTGTTAATCTGGTGTAGCTTTACCACACAGGGCAGGAACAGGGCGTCTTAACTAGGCATTACCAAAAGGCACCACACAATAACACAAAATATAATAGTTTAATATATAACTCAAGAACGGCAAAACAATAAGTCTTAAAGATTAATAATTAAAACACAAAAAATAAAAACAAATTAAACAAAAAAAAGGACATGCAAAGATAGTTGCATTCTTCTATCATGCATCAGGCTCAATGCCCAAGCACCCAATAACCATGACGACGAAAAGTGCAAAAACCCAGCAACATTACCAAAGGATGCATAGAGAGGTCTCACAATGCAATATCATCTCAATCCCCAAAGCCCATGGACAGCTGCACTGCCCTTCAGTAAAATATATTTTTCTTTTCATTTTTTTTTAAGAATGTAAAAATGTGGGTAAAGAACGTAAACAAAAAAAAACACACCAACCTTCTCGTAGCTCTGAGGGATGTTAAGGGGTTTGATGCAGAACACAATGACATGAGGAGAAGAGAAAAAATAGGGGAGACACAGAGAGAGTAAAAAAAGACCTTCTCCAGGCTTTTAGCTGCACAGCGACTAATCCAATCATAAATATTTAACAATTATGTATTTCCTTAGTTTCCAAGCTGAAAGCGCAAACCCACCCAAGAAAATTATGTGTCTTTACTATTTTCTCTATCATGGAACAACATATGTGCAACATAAATGCCTAGCATATTGTTGGGAAATACGCAATATTTTTACTTAGGCCTAACATTATAATAACAAAGTTTTCAATCATACTATTTAACATGTAAATCTTTCATGCAAAGGAGCTCAATATGTAGTGGAAAATGGTAACTACGTGTTTGGGTTATTGTGTACTATATAATGCAATATAAGCTGTACTACAAAATAAAGTCATCTATTAGAAAACTTAAGCCAAAATGAAAGCACAATTTTAATCATGATATATTATTACCTACTATATCTTTTATTATATGACTGCCTTTTATCATGTAGAAAAATGCTATGTGCCAATTAAAGCAAGAGGTTCTTTTAAGGCTGTTTGATTTTTTTTGCTATGCTTTGCACACTAAAAAACAAATTATATGCAATTAACACGGAAATGTTCTAGTTTCAAAAAATCTATCTAAAGTGTGCTCATTTTTGTTATTCTAAGTGCCCATTATTCAACCTAGGTATCTGCCTAGGACCCTGCACGTTCCAGTGGACCTGCGGCTGCCCTGACCATGACACTGGCCCCACAGTGGCTTCTGCGCTTGCCGACTACTTTTATACAGAGGCTCCAGTAATTAGATTCTTTATGCAAAGCCTCTTTTAAACATCTCCATGAAGAGCACTGTGTGACATCTTGACATCACACGGGCGCTTGTCTCATCATAAACAAGTGACACCCCTGTAAAATGAATGAATTAATTAATTTTTAAGTTAAGTTTTTTTAAAATGTACTTCTTTTTGTTTTGTGTCTTCTTCTCAAGGTAGACATAACATGCTCCCTGACATTTTTCTACAAACAAAAACAAAGCAAACAAAAATATTATGGTTTTTTTTTAAGACAAGACTAAACTAAAACTAAAGATTTTATTAAAATCTAAAAACTAAATCTAAAGATTTTATTAAAATATTAAAACATTTTTATTAAGTGTGCCATGCCTGGAATCCTAATATATATCTAATATATAATTTATAGTGTAGTACATTTGGGATGTATTAGGGATCTGCGAATGGCACACTATAAATTACATGTTAATATTATGGATAAAATCACGTTCTTGCCACTGAATTTAACAGTGAACAACACATAACATCAAGACCTCAGCACTCACATCCCCATGCTCCATGTGAATCAAAGCTGCTATGTGATAAAAGGAGCACAAGAGCAGAAGATCAACATGGCATCGGGACATGCAAGAAGAAAAAAAAATGATGCTTCACAGAACATTAAGCCCTTTACTCTTGTAAAAAGAGTGCAGTCTGTTTTCTCTTATAAGTCATTCAGTAAATTGTTTCCTTTCATTCTGTTTTTCATATACTGACAAAGTAGAACAAAAAAAACTTTTACACTTAACATTTTATCTATTTTTGTTTGTATTAGTGTATCAAGTGTGTAATTACCATGGGGGTAAATAACATAATAAAAAATAGTCACCAATTGTAATAGCTTTGCTATTTCTATTGAACATATTAATTCTATAATTGTTGGCAGGGAAAGGCAAACCTGGTGTCTTCTTTGGGGCCCCATGAGATCTAAATCCATCTTTAGTTGTTATTACTGATAAATAGTAATAAGAACTACTTGGTATAGTACATGTACTCTTTTTAGAACAATTCTTGACTAACAATCGATTTAAACAAACACCAAACCATTCCATGTGTTAATGTCAGTATTAGTGATACTGGATCCAGACAGCAGGTACAGCCTGCAACTGTTCACATTACCAGCGTGCAGAGCTCTGCTGCTCCCTACCTCTCACGTAAAGGTTAGCGGGTGAAGAGTAGCGAACTCCGGCACTGTTGGTTGCCACACACTCATATTTCCCCTGATCAGTCTCCTCGCTATTTTCAATTTGCAAGGCACCTAGGGAAAAAAAAGAAGAAAACAAAAGCAGAACAAATTTAGGTAAGTGTATACTGTATATTATAATATTTTCTTTTCACACCTTTATTTTAGGTATAGTATTTGAGAATCATTGTGTTATATTGGTTTAACACAATAAGCCAGCCAAGGAACTGAAGAACCTAGTCACAAAAAGTAATAGGCAGCAAAACATTAACATGTTTCCAATACTGTTGTCACCTTACCATTTTTAGATTCCTATTAAGTTACAGAAAACACACTATAACATTACTGAAAACCAGCAGTGTCTATACCCTTAAGTAAATATGTGCATGATCAATAAACAAAAATTAGTTTGTATATATTGTACATATTTTTGCAGTTATGTTAAAACAGGTGTTTAAATTCATACTATAGTTCTCATAACCATGGTTATTTTATTTGAATATTCGGTTTCAATTAAAACATACTCTTTATTTTATTAGAACCTATTTTATTTACAAGATGTACCAGACATAGGCATTAGAAACATTTTCAATTCAATTTTTACCTTATTTGGTACCAAAAACCAAAGCAAGATATGACATCTCATCTAAAG
This sequence comes from Platyplectrum ornatum, assembly GCA_016617825.1. Classification (NCBI taxonomy): domain Eukaryota; kingdom Metazoa; phylum Chordata; class Amphibia; order Anura; family Limnodynastidae; genus Platyplectrum; species Platyplectrum ornatum. The sequence continues at coordinate 104,662 of JABWIB010000094.1, read as the reverse complement.
CTTAAAGCTTTCTGTTAAAAAGGATCAAAATCCTTTTCTATAAAACGTTCATTATGTTGTATAATATTAATGATATAATATTATTATCATATAATTATATATTATTAATATTATCATGTAATATCGCCGATGTCTATGGACATGTGGGAGCTCTGTAACAAGAACAGTGCCTAACAACAATACCCTAGGATAATATATTATTCAGTAAGTTTGTGTAGTTAGCTTGAGTTTACACAGAATCCTCTGTAGCTTAGTCTGTACATCTATGGAAAACTATAAAAGTAATACTTACCATTACTTTAGTACAAACACTGTATAAACATTATTAACATTGATGGTCATAAATTAACCTACAAGTTTTTTTTTCTTTTTGTTGGTTATTGTCTTTATTTTTTTTTGTTTTTTTAAAGCACACCGAACAAAACCAGGGGTTCACCTAAAATACTGCTGGAAGTTTAACAAGGAGAACAGAGAAATTCAGTAATTTAAAGGACAGAAGTGTTCCATTTGGAAAGTTACGAAATGCCTTACCTCGAATTGGTGTATTTTCTGTAATGAAAGCAAAGAAAAAAAGTGAGAGGGGTGAGGAATTATATTTAATTTACCAGGCATATAGCCATAAAAGGGGTTTGGGATCCAGGATTCTTCTAGCCACCCGCATATATCTCCTTTAAAAACGTATATACCAAACAAAAAAAAAACAAACAGAAAAAAAACGAATCTAAATGTATAAAGTGAAGTGAGCCATTTTGTGGGATGAACCACTACAGGTGTCCAAGTAAAATACTGATAGATAATAGATAGCAAATCAAATCAAGCTTTAGCACAATACAAATCTGTGCTTCATAACGTCCCTACTTCCTAGTGAACAAAGAAAATGAACAAGAGCTGATCCAGAGTCTGGAACAGATGCTGCACGTGTAGAAAACCCATACAACCCATAAAATGGCTTCCTCTACTCTGTCATACAGGTACACCTTCAGCTTATAACAAGGTTTATGTTCCTCTCGCTATTGTGAAAACACTGGCCACTATATACAGAAGTTCTAAAAAGTTCCAACTAAATTGATAAACCATATTTCTGTGATGAAAATAATTGTGTATATTTTCTATTAGATTTCATAACTGGATGATATTAGAGTTTTGGGGGCATGGGTAAGTAAACTAACTATGTTTACATCTGTTTTAGCATTTTCATCAAAATAATTCTACATATTGATAACATCTAGGGAAGAGAGCTATATCTCCAGAGCCACCTATTAGAGGTAGCGTCCCTCAAGTAACATCTGACCCAGGGCTCGAAGTGGACCAGTATATGCCAATATGGCATATTGGCACCTCTTTGCCCGCTAAGCCCCGCCCCTCTGGACCGGAGGAAGGACTTTCCAGGTCTGGAGGGGGCAGAGCTAATGAAAGTGGTGGGCTTAGTGTTATTCCGCCACCTTAATATCCCCACTTCGAGCCCTGATTTGACCCATTAAGGGCCTTTAAAACATGACTGGGAATAAAGGCCAGGCCGGAAACCACTTCCTTAAGGAAGAGGTGCCCATCTGTAGACAGCTGTTTCGGGGTGTGAAAAATTGTATTTCTTCTTCTACTGTATTACTGTAAGATGGGTACTATTACCAGCAAAGAATGAATTATGTAACTAAAACTACCACTGGTATCTTGTATTCAGTTACCTATGAACATGATTATATTCAACTATCATCACTTTTATGCTTTTTGTTACTTTAAGCAATTACTTTTTTTTTATAAATATCATAAAACTAGTAACACAGAGGGCATTCAATGGAAATATTGGAGTTTAGAACTGAATAGCAGTCACTCAGCACTGCGTAAAACCAAATTTGAAGATCTAAAATTTTAATACCAGCCAGGGTGAAATTATGAAAACACAATCTGAAAAAAATGATAATATATCCCACTGCTGCCCTTTCAACTGCTAATTCTAGCCTGTAAAAGAAAGGCTTACCTTTTATTTTTTTTGTTAAAGCACTACAGTACCTAATACCAAGAACATATTGGCAACATTTTCATATAGTCTAAATGAAAGGTGCCACTGTCTCAGAAGAAATAAAGCTGTGATCACAAATTTCCATTCAATTCCATTAATACTAAAGTAATACATCAAAAGAAATACAGCATGCCACTATGGCCAACAATGACATTTTCTAGAAAGATACTAGAGAAAAGAGAACAGCGACCTGTAGGTGATAACTGGTTTATTATTATTTTTAAACTATGGAAAAGACAGAGAGACGTGTATATCAGGGAACTATCTGGCTCAGTCCTCATTTCTGCATTTTCCATTGTTCCCATATATCTCTGTAAGGACAGAATATGGAGTCAATCTATTTACTGTGGATGACATTACCAATGATTGATCTTGTAAGGTCCCTAATGTTTGCATTCAAGCAAACCAGCAAGCCATGCATACATGACACATCACAAGTGGTCTGCAATTCTGTCTAGCAGCACTGAGGCCATACCTGTGTGGAGCTTGCTCCCATGTCTACACGGGTTACGACTTGGTGCCACAGCTTTCACACTCCAAAAGACAAAAATGAACCCTAGTCTAAATATGTCTGTGTGCATGTTAGAGAATTTAGACAGCATGTTCTACTGGTGTAAATAATAATGAAAATGTTTAAAATTGTAGAGATATGCAGAATATGATAGGGCCATATAAAAACCTATTAACATATATCTGCCCTGGGTGACCAGCACCAACCTATAGGTACCCTTTTAATATGTGAATTGTTTTGATAACTAATAGCAAATAAACAATATTTTTTATGTGAATGTTTAATCAAAAAATGTCATTATAGCCATAATGCATGATCAAAGAAATTCATAGAAATGAAAAATTAAAGTGCCAAAAGCCCCATTTACTAATACATTATGAACATGTCCTGAAAATGGCATACATAGCTAGATATTATATCTAAGGAGATCTAGATGTAAAATTTAAAGACATATTTCTACTTCTAAAAACTTTCCATAAATTTACATATTATACATGATATATGCTATAGTAATACCAATTTCAGGATATGTAGGGAATGCGTGATCACATTTTCATATTCAAAATAAAGGAAGGGAATTTTTTGTGATGCACAGCAATATTAAAGAGCACATATTTCTACTATTAATAATAAATGTGTTATTTAGAGTAAAGTATAGGAAACAGCTATTGTTAATAAAGCAGGGAGATAAGGCTGGAAGGAGAAAGAGAGTTACTGCTTTGGAGGGGAAGGTTTTTAGAATGAGCATTAAGGACAAATGCGTTAAGGATAAATGCAATTTATGCGGTGAAGAAGTGTATAGTAGAAATTGCCAATCCACAATTGGTGGAAGATCTGCCATAAGGTAGGGAGATTAGAAATCCATAAAACAATCCTTAAAATCATTCATAAAAATGTTCTTTATGTTTCCTTCGGTGACTGTTAGACAATCTTACTGTACTTTCCTGCTAGTATAGTCTTTAGTTAAGGCCTTCTGGTCTTTGTAAGCACTGGAAATAAGGGAGCTGATAGACTCTTTAACTTCATAACTTCACTTTCCATTTATAAATGGAAAAGATAGTTAGCTATTTGAAGACCAATAACATTTATATATATATATATATATATCAGTCATGCCTCAATCTTGTATAGAATATGCATAATATACATTAGTTTCACAAGCATTAATATGAATCTAAACTAATTTTAATAACATTAGGGTTTTTTAAAATGGTTAGCCTGTCGTGGGTTTTTAGTTAAATTATGTGGAAATTCAAATCCCGCAAAGATGGGAAAGAGCTGGTCACGCACGTCTATTACAGGAGTCAAAATTCACATCTTTTTATACATGGCTCTATGCAAAGTGAATTGTACCGGGCCCTAATCATGCAATATTTCATTACATCTATAGTAGTAAACCTCCCACAGCGAGCAACCTGTCAGGAGTTCTGTGTTTAGAAAGCTTACTGTTCATGACCTATACAGATGACACAGATATCCACACTAAATATAATTAAGATTGCACAATATGTAGTTATTACTGTTAAATAACAGGAAAATCAAGAATCATCAAACTTTATCTACTAAAAATATGGTAAGCAGGAAGATTTCTGATTTGTTTATACATTTCTGTGCAATTTTCTTATACATGGGATCAGTAATCACAGGTCTGTGATATCCATGAGATAACAGGCTTAACCACTATCCCTGCATGTACAGACTTCTGAAGGCCATACCTTACTTAACATTTTCCAAAACATGCGGACACAGTGATACACAGTGCTTTGGCACGCCTACACTGGATAATGTACTAATCAAATGGCTCGGATGTGTGCACACGCATGGAATGCAAAAAATGGTCCAAACACATAAAAAGTCTGGATCCAATTCTTTATGTTTAAGAAAACCGATTGTTTATTGGTTATTGATAAGCTTTGCTTCTTTATACTTTGAAGTGTGTCACATGTGCTGACATTATATCATTCTATAAAATGGTTTAAATCTATTGTTTCACTATTTTAAATAACAAAAAACTATTTTTATTTTAATGTTTTTAACATGTTCACATAAAACAGACTTTAAGATTATCAGTTCACTAGCTAGACTGACACTTTTATAAACCTTTTAGAAAATCTATAAAAGAAACATAAAAGGGGGCATTTTAATCAGATCACAAATGTTTCAGGACAAATAAAAACTGTGATTCTAATCTATTACTTTCCAGTGTCCTGCTCATATCTGCTAGTGGAGTGTGAACAGAAACCAAAAAAGGTAAAATAGTGCAGATAAAACACAACTTATCCTAAATTGATTTGTTTCAGTATATAGAGTAGTAATCTCTAGGACTTCTGCATAAGTAAGAAAATTAGTTAAATCATATAAATAAATAAATACTAAATGCAAGTGGTACTAATCAAAAGAAGAATTTCCATTTACTCATACAGTCTTTTAAAACATCCAACACATATATCAATAAAAAGATTGCACTATTGTTATTTATGAGGAATGGACCGGTAGTATTCTGGAAGAAGAAAGGTGTATTAAAATAACCAAAATCAAGAGTACATTGTGAGAATTGTAATAGTACTGGTCAGATTGGTGACACGGAGGCTTCAGTAAACTACAGTTCTCACAGCGTCCTCTTGATTTTGGCTGTTATTTTAAAACACCATTTTTCCGGCACCATCGGACGTGCATACTATTGTTACCAACAGGCTACATTCTGATAAGTAAATGCAACTGTGCCATATATGATCACAAGAACATTTCTTTGTCCTTTCTAAATTCTGGGATTTCATACCAACTTTAACTCCTGTAAGAATATTTTAAAAGAGTGCTCAATATAAATCTATATCATCAAAGTTAACAAAGTTTGAAACTCCTATGAATATTGCTCTTTAAAACTTTAAAGTATCCAACACCTGATTCCTTCCATAATAAGAAGGAACCAATTGCTTGATTTGCTGCAACTAAAAGGTTTTTCAAATACCCTGTGACTCTCTAGGGTTTATTGAGAGGAATTGAACATTTATCCATTAAAATGTATTGGCATCATAAACATTACACAGTATTTATGAGAGAGTCCTGCTATTCCCAAATATTATCCGGGAATCTATTGTCTGAACGCATGAAAATGGTTTTCTCACTACAACGACAGGAAACTAACATACATATATAAACTCTTGTTCCACTAAGAGCACAACTTGTTTGTATGTTTATAGTCCAGTCACTATAGATTGATAGATGCAATTCACAGCAACAATGAAAGTGACAGCAGATTATAGCCACATGACCCATTTAGTCCGACCAGTTGTTTTTTAAACCAGTTTTTGTTTTTTCAATTTCCAATAATCTAAAGTAATCTTCTTCAATTGTAATCTCATTTTTTAAGAACATTTAAAAGGAAAAACGATTTTAGACAAACCAAGCTGCTTTTTTGAGTGCAAATTCATTTCGTATATTGGAAACGGGAAATATGCTGGGAAATAACTAATATTTACTCAGAGGTGAGGGAGCGGGACCATTTGTGGAAAACAGGCACTCTGCACTAGGTCATTTTGTTTAAAAGCTGAGATGGCTTGGGTGACTTTTACACATAGAAGAACCACCTGTCTGCTTATATGCAGTAAGATTGCTCTGTGCGGACATGATGGCTATTCTGCGCTTTTACAAAGAGGTCGCTCTTCTTCAATATGATCGTTGTGATGTGCCAGACAGAGAGGGTAGTGGAAGGCCTATCCTATCATCTGGAGAGCTGCAAGTGCACTTGGCTAATAACACACAAATAGTGTTATCACCTCTCAACTCTAATTCCGCACATTTACAAAGAGCTATTATCCTTTCCTTTTGGGACAAAGAACTGCCTGATATTGGTGGAAACATTACTCCTCCAATGTACCTCACAGCATTTTACCTCACTCAAATTACAGGACAATTTAAGCAACAATAGCTTAACACACTGACACCTATGAAATTATGTCCCAGTTAAAGCATCCTTTACCTACAGGAAGCCCCAAATTGATCACAGAAGGACGTCAAAATGAATACACTAAAATATCAACTGTAAAATCAAGAAAATAACATTTATACTTGTCTCCCATCCCAAACAACTGGAAGAAATTTCACCAAATTGTGGTACAACATTTTACAGGTTTCAGAGGATGGACAGTTTATCAATTAAAATAAACAGGTAAGGGTATAGAAGAGTTAAGTTTTTTCTAAGAGAATTGTTATTACGTTAGTTAGAAGGGGGTTTACTTTGCTTCTGTAGTGCAGCCATTAAGGTTGTTAGTATAATATGCAAAGCATGCGTTATCAAAGCTTGTTAGATTTAGTAAAGGACACACTGGCTTTAGTTGGGTCTATGGTTTATTTACCAACTTACCAAAAGTCTCTGAATGTTAAAAAGAGTGAAACAAAGGAAAAGAAAAGTTTGTTAACCATTTCTTTGTTAATTCACAACATAGAGAATATAGAGGCAAAGTCATATAATCCAACACATACACCATTGCTTTTTTAGTTTCTAGTTTCCTCTTACTAATAATAAACTCGGAAGGACATATAAATACATCCTGTTATCTTAATTTACATGCAGGTAACACATAAAGTGTTAAATGACCTTACATTTTATCATGAATGATAGTCACCTGTTTTCAATAATGTTTGATAAAAAACAATCTATTAATTGTTCTGCTGCATCAGATAATCCAATAACTTTATTTTAACTTTTAAGCACGTTTTTCCTGTTGATAAGAACAAACCTAAAAGTTCTACACTGACAACTATGAGCAACAGTCATCAGAATAATACCTGGGACCGGATCCAGACCTCCATACATTCTGAAATCAGAACTCCACTGCAGCCTAAAATGTAGAACCCTATAGTCCTAAAGTCTATACAATAGAACAATTTCCTTCCCTTTTTTTTTTTTAAAGGAGAATATTCCATAGGGACTCAAAGATTGATTGCAGAGCAATCTGATATGTAAATGTTATATGAACACACAGAGTACTTACGCATTCCACATGCATAAGTAGGCTGTCTGGATTCGGCCCTGGGTGCACAATTTATTTTATTGAGTCACAATTAGAAAGACAATGTAAGACAGTTTGTATTTATTATAAGTATTACAGAAAAAAGCCAAAAGAGGGAGCAAATAAGAACCTTGGTAAAACCCCATTGTAGTGCAGGGGGAAGTAATATAAAGAAGAATAAAACTAGAGGGCGTGTGTATGAACTGTAGAGTAAAATAAAACCAACCAGTGTAAAAGAAGCCAGTATTTAAATTAAAAAAATCCAACACGATTTGCCCAACAGCAAAAGTACACCTTGCCATATTTTTGCTCCTTTTTGCTCCTAATTCTAATGCTCCATTGTGTTCAATTCTGTTTATAGTACTTTATTGCAAATAAAGTTTTTAATTACACCTGAAAACAAAAGTTTAATGTTAGGCTGCAAATCAAAGTTACAAATTAAAAGCACACATTTTAACTTACCTTCCACAGAACTTATACTACATTTGTCATGATATTAACTCACACAACGTAACATGCTGCACTTCATTCTCTGCTTCCTGCTGAGCCAATTCTAATTACGACAAGTATGTTGTCCCACCTCTTACCCTAAGTGCTTTTCATTCAAAGACCTAGGTACTGGAGTGCAGCATGAGACCTTTATAACGAGTGAGTCAGTTATTTAATCTAATTAAATGAACATGCAATAAACAATCTTTCATGAAAAAATAATTTAAAAAATCTACATTATAAAAATATTTTAACATAAAATAAGCTTTAAAATCTTTATTTTAATAATTTATTAATTGTTAATTTTATTGTTAATTTCATGGCATTACATTAGTCACTTGTGGAATGGTTTTCATTTGGATTTTTTTTTTTATTTTATCTGGACCAGAGTAAATCTTGACAACAGGGTGGCTTGTGGTCCAGTGGTACAGTAAGGGCAACTGACCTAACCAAACTATAATGATGCAGTTCAAGCATTGGAGCTCCATGAGAGCAATGGTAATAGTCTTACTAGGTCAGTTATGGTAGTAACTCGAGCAATAACTCTAGCTACATGTTTGTTGATTTTTGGGGGAAATTAAATGAAAAATGTTATTATACTAACAAACACTGCATATTAAAATGGTAAAATATAGGTCATTGGTGTGTTAAAAAAAATATATGTGCATAATACATGAAACTGTAGTGTGATTTTTGCCCAGAACACAAAAATTTACAATAAAAAGCAATCATAACATATATATATATATACACACACCACAGCCACCAGACATCCAGCTGCTAGAGGAGAGGTATGGATGGGAAGAGGAAGTCCTGAGCTGATTGACAGACATCCTGTCCAATCAGCTGGGTGGGATGCCTGCCATTCAGAAAAGGACTTCTCTCCCCATTCATACCTCTCTCCTCTGGTGGCTCCAGATGGCTGCAGCTGCGGTAGTAATATATATTTTCTATTTTTATTATTATTAATTTATGAAATTGGGCATTATAATCATTCTAGTGTCCAGCTTTACTTTAAGCATATGCATTGTAAATGACATATACACTCCAAACAAGCCTTAAACAAAAAATACAACAAAATCAAAGTGTATATAGCAACATTGGCAACATTATAGATGGGTAAGGGTAGTGTGGCTCTCCAGGTGTTGTCAAACTTCAAGTCCCAGAATGCTTTAACATCATAGACATAGCTGATACCTGACAAAGCATGCTGGGACGTGTAGTTTGACAACATCTGGAAAGCCACACATTAGTTGTGGTGGGAGATTATAAGTGATGACAACTAATTAAATCTCACTGAAAAGTGGTGTAGAGTTTTTACAACTAAATTTGAAAGTTGTAGGTAACAGGTTTGTGGGTAAGGTGAAAGTGCTGTGGATGTTACATTGCTCCTGGATAAGGTTGGAAAGTACCAGAGGTAGAGATGTTGAAGAAATAGGCAGAATGGAAGACAGGTAATGGCAGGGAGGATCCAAAAAATAATAAATAAAATAAAAATACATAATATCCATTATAGAGGATCTAATATAAAAAAACACCTGGCTATAATCATAACTTTTGAGAGATCATTTCACAATAAATCTGCCTGTCTTTTTAGACATATTAATATTGCGGCTTGCACCACAAGGAGACAAAGGAGCCATTCTAGTTGCCAAACCCGAATGATTGATGAATGTGCACATAAAATACACTTAAAATGATAAACTTACACATCTGTTATCTTTGGAATGTAAAAAAAAAACATAAATGACAACTTTATCTTTGCAGATTAGTTCAGATATGGAACTGCTTTCTGGTTTATTCTGTAGACGACCAATGTCATTTTTAATCTTACCTGATCTTAGTTGTTTGATTCTCCCATTACTTGTGGCAGGATCTACAGGAAGGAAGTCTTTAAACCAAGTAATTTCTGGATCTGGATTGCCACTGGCTGCACACAACATAGTAGCTGTTCTTGTACGCTCGACAACCTTCAGCTGTGGGCCCATATCAATATTTGGAAAGCCAGGAGGAAGCTGGTCCTCTGCACATAAAGATCATTCAGAAGACAGCAAAATTAGATGTGTTGAGAGTATCTGCTTTCTAAGGGCTAAAAGAAAAGTTGTGTGTGTTTTTCTTGTTAAAAATATGCATTATACACACACACGCAATTAGAGAGAATGTAGATACTTAGAAAATGATCAACCAATGCATGTAAATGGAACGTTTCCATAAGCTGAAATTTGTTGAATACATACATCTCTACATGAGGACCCAAATGAAAAAAAAAATCCCTCTAATTCTGATAAACCAAAACTGTGACCCCCCCAAACTCTCCTAACTCTCTCTCAAATTATCAGCCCATTTCCGAAATTCCATGACTCTCTAATCTGCACGAGAGACTTGCTATCTCTCACCTCACTGACTTCCTTTCTTCACACAATCTTCTATGTCCTCTTCAGTCAGGCTTCCACTCCCAACACTTTACTGAAACTGCATTGACCAGAGTAGTCCGTCATTTAATCACTACTAAATCCAAATTTTCCTGGATCTTTATTCTGACCACACTCTTGGTATTCAGGACACAGCTTTCTTGGTTTACATCCTACTTATATAATCACTCTTTCAGTGTTTGCTGATCTGGATCAATGCTGCATTTCCCCATGTATAAGACACCTTATTGCCCAAAATATGGGGGGGGGGTCTTACCCACTGAGTGTAGGTTTTTTTTATTTTAATACCCCCTTTGTTGTGTGCAGCTGCGATCGCTGCAGCAGTCACAATGCGCAGGGTCCAAGCTGTATTTACATCCGGAATCCCTGCTCTCTCATTGTTGACAGAGCAGAGATCCTGGGGTATATTTACTAAGCCGTGAGTTTGCAGTGAGATTGGAAAGTGGGGATGTTGCCCATGGCAACCAATCAGAATCGAGTTCACATTCTCCAGTGTGTAAAATGAAACTGAAAGCTTGAATCTGATTGGTTGCCATGGGCAACATC
>JABWIB010000094.1:67766-88155 GCA_016617825.1 Platyplectrum ornatum | reverse complement strand
TATATATATATATATATATATATATATATATCAAGCAGAAAGGGAGAGGGAACAAAAGGTTTTTTGTTCAGGACTAATACCATGTAAATATCTTGATTGAACAGCATATAACAATTATTCACAGGGATACTCATCGGCTGGTGGGTTCAATGTATCTGCTCCAAAAGCCGTTTCGGCGTTGTCAGCAGTTTGCCGTCTCTCTCAGACCACGGACCTCAGACCTCAGAGTGCCCGCCGTGGGTTAGCTCCACCCCAACGCGTTTCGTCGGGGAGACTTCGTCAGGGGGTGTGGTAGAGCAATCCCCCTAGCTTGTTTATATATCGAGAGAGTCACACAAAGTATTTAAAGTGATAGGCTCCAAGTATTATACTTAAATGCTGGGCTGTATTACGTCTATCAAGTCAAATACTGTAGTGGCTCGGGCTTAATAATTTTTATAAATAATATAATTTTTTAGAGTTTGTAGAACCAAACGAAAAGATCAAAGCTGTCTTTTATACACACAACTTCAGCTTGGTATAACTCTAACCTAGCGAATTTTTTGTATAGCATAAAACGCTATTCATTGCATTTATATAAAGGTATACAAAACATATTAGGAGATTACATTGTATAAAGATCATATTCATACCAAAAATAGAAACATCGTATAGAATATAGATAGAACAGACAGTAAAAGTTAATTAGACACTCATCTCAACAAAATGTATCTAAATTATTAGATCCACTCCCTCATTAAGTAATTTTGGGGTTTGTGTATTAAGGGAGATTATCAAGTAGTTCTCTCTCTGAGAGAGCCTCTGTAATCTGTCTCCTCCCCTAATATCAGTTTTCACTAACTCTATTTTAGAGTTGTGAACTTTTGAAAAATGCCTAGGAATAGAAATACTTTGTGTGACTCTCTCGATATATAAACAAGCTAGGGGGATTGCTCTACCACACCCCTTGTCGAAGTCTTCCACGGCGGGCACTCTGAGGTCTGAGGTTCGAGGTCTGAGAGACACGGCATACTGCTGACAACGCCGAGACGGCTTTTGGAGCAGATACATTGAACCCGCCAGCCGATGAGTATCCCTGTGAATAATTGTGTTTATTGTGTATTTACTGAAATAAATTGTATTGCACTATGAAGCGCCCCCTCTCCCTTTCTGCTTGATTTTAGACACAAGGACCCAGCTGACCTCACATTAAAACGCCATTTCCTCAGAAATGACCAAAAATGTATTAATCAGGCCTTGCTAAGATGAATAACGGATCAGGGCTCCAGCTTGAATCCTGGGGCAGCTATATAGAGCTATACCTTGAAGACTTGGATTATACTGAAATTAACCTGAAAGATAATCTAAGCAGAGAGGAAAGAAGGGCATTACTCATGAAGAATGTTAACATTGTTATAAAGCAATCTGATATATAAAAATTGAGAGGTCCATTGTATATGGATCTGCAGGTTACAATATGTTAATGTATAAAGAAGGAAGCCAATAGTTTTATGTACCAGTATCTGCATTCCATATTAAATATATTATAGAGGTACCTATATACACAATATACTGTGATAGCGAGACTAATTAAATGGATGCTACTAAAGAGAGGGGAATAAGACGTATTTTAAGACCCGGACCAAACATAGGAATGTAATAGAAGGTACTTCATTTTAAAGCATTTTATATATGATGTTTTCTGTTAAACTGAGAAATATACAGCTAATCAGTTCAGAGCAGGAATGAGCTTTTAAACTTGCTCACATGTGTGTTAATTTAACTCCCTGACGAAGTTTTCCAATGAAACGCGTAGGGCCAGAGGCTCATTTTTGACAACGTGCTGTGAATGTTGTGACCTGTATACCTGATCCGGGACACCGCATGCAGACGGGCGATTTCTAAGCACAGAGCCGTTGCTTTTATTGTTAATATGCTATAATGAAAGTTTATTTTGGGTATATAGGTTTTATTTGTCTATAAAGAATAAATAAATAAATATCTTTTAATGCACTATGAAGTGCTCCTCTATTCTTAATTTATTTTGAATTTTATAACATGGACGTTAATTCATACTTTTAAAATGGATATATTTAGATAGAAATTTTATTCGCAAAAGACGTTTTAGCAGGTTTTAAGCAAAGCGTTATTAGATTGTGTGACAGTGACAAGCTACAGTACATTATCTTAATTTAGGAATACTTTCAATATTAATAAATAATCATTTTTACCTCTAAGGACAGTGAGTTTGGCACTGACTGTAGATTCACCACGGCTATTTTGAGCAACACATTCATATACATTTTCATCTCTTGGTGTTCGGAGAGGTTGAATTCGTAGAACAGCACCAGCGCCTTCATCAAATTCTATAGTCTGAGCAGAATAAAGAAACATAAGCCTTGACATTTATATTGTCAAATATACCAGAATGTATATGTACAATTTTCTTGTAAAGATAATTAACTTAGTTACCTTTTGAAATATCTGAATAATCCTTCAAAACATTTTACTTCAATTTACTTAAAATGTCCAGATAAAAAATTTAAATATTAACAGCTTAAATTAAATTTTGAAACGTTATCGCTTCCTGTCATCAATTTGCATACAGATGAACCACAATAAAATAATTTTAAAATTAGAAACAATTCCAATTAAACCATAAGTTTAAAACATAAATAATATGGAACTGATCCACAATTTGAAAGTAAGAGAAAAGAGGGAATAATATACCGCTTTTGTTTATTGGACACAGATTCTCACCAGCTTAAGAGTTATTTAGAGTTGGGCTATGAAACACAACCCCTAGACTATAATTTTCTGTTGTCCTTGGTTAAAACCCAAAATGTTTCTGCCAACCCAAATAGAATCAGTGAAGTGGCAATTGGATGGCTTAGATATTGGGCTTCTACATTAATATGGTCTAAATAAGGTCATCTACAAATTTGTATTTATTCCAAACAAGACTTCATGAATCTTACAGCAACACATTCAGTAGATAATGTTGTACATTATTCACTTATTAACTTGGACAGAAGTGTTAAAACATCTAATTTCAAACTGTCACACCAGAGTAAGCCTAGCTGCCAGTATGATTAATTTAGTAGTGTAATGCAACTTTGATGTGCAGCAGAAAACCAGAATGAGAAAGTTGTTATTCGACATAGTGATTTTTGTGTTGGTGGAAAACATGCTGCTTGATATTATCTAAGCAAATTTTCAGCAGTTGTATAAATCTCATGCACGACAAGTGAGATGACAGACTGTCATAATGCACTTTCAGAGAGCTGTCTTGCTCCTGGCCCTAAGGGCTACTTTCAGATTTACATACCAGTCAGCAGGAAAGCTCCATTCTGTAATACAAATTACAATACAATCGAGGAAACATCAAGATGGGGACGGCACAAGAAATACAAAATGTGTGTAAATTAAAATGCCACAATTTATAGCATTCCATTGTTACTGGAGGAGCTTTCCCATTTTTACAAATTAATAATGAGGTCTGTGCCAACGCATGGGAGTGGTGAGTGGGTAATTTAGAAGTGGTAATATGAAAACGTAGATGATTATAGAAGTAAATAGAGATTTATTGTATTTCAATTAAGTCATTGAGAGAAGTGAAGGTATGGAATATCCCCATATACACCCACACACTTCGAGCCCTGGTTTCATGCATTTAAACTGGGTCCATAAAGGTTTTGAAATACATTGTGAAATACATTGTGACAATAAAACGTGCAGTAAAGGTAGGGCAATTCGCACAGTAGCCTTTATTTTTAAAGCTAAACTGAAATATTTTAGGGAGCCCTTTGATATAGGTGTGGTGACTGTGAAACATATTGTCCACAATAAATGTATACCTGTAGTATTCCTTTCTACTTGGCTGTAATATGTAAATGGATATGGCTATCAATCCAAGGAACAGTTTGGCTATTCCAATTTAATGAATACTGATATTGTACATGTTTGCTGCTTGTTATAACTATCCCCAGGTGATATTAGGGAAACAAGGCAAAACATATTCTTTTCAGAAAGTAAATTGTTATTTGTATTCCAATGTTATTATAGGTACTATATGATGAGTTACCCTCAAGGCTACCTAAAAATAAACAAATAAACAGCAGTCTAAATGGGATAATTCTTTACAATATCCATCTCTGGGTGTTCTGCATTGAGACACTTTACACTTTACACACACTACATTGTGTTTAGATTTTGCTTGTTCTGCCTTGTTTTGCTTGTTCTATGAATATATGATTTGGTTACTCACCCACAGGTATTCTGAATTTCACATCTTTATCCTAATGCTTACTATGATGCCACACACATCAGAATGTTTGCAACTCCTCTCAATCAATGTCAAGAATACCAGTACCCCAAAGAAGTGGTCTGCTCTGCTTTGCTCCTTACATTCTGAATACATAGATGTGGCCTTACACCAGGAGACACATTTTAAGGACCCCATAGCCCGTTATATCTTACCTTTATATCTTACCGTTATATCTTGCCTTACGCAAATAGCGTAAGGCAGAAAATCTCGCGTTTTTTCGTTCGCACCTCATAGAGGTGCGAACAAAACTTCGCGAGGTTTCAGTCCCGTAATAGACGGGAAAAAGCGCACTTCGCGTATTTTATTTTTACCAGTGTACAATTTTAAATATCTATGAATCAAACACTGGATAACTAGCACAGACAAGACCTTTGGCCCAACTCCAAAGGATTCATTTCATTTCAGAATCTATCATACCTAGATCATCATAATCCTTCTAATCCCTTTCCCATTTAGCTAACAAAGTCTATAGGACTTATATATCAATTTCCCCCAAATCTGAAATCCTTCATCTCCTGATATCTCAAAGCTGGAAACAACCTTTGCCTCTTAACATATGTTAAAATAGAGACTTTCACAAATTTATATCAGATGTAAATAGGATAATTTCAAATAGAATTCCCCCACTGCTCAGTGAATTGCAATTCAATTGGGTTAATCAATATTGATCATTTTAGTCTGTTGCAACCACTAATTTCTTCAAACTGAATCCATTTCCCTCCTCTTACTATCGAAATGTAATGATAAAATGAAAATAATGAAATGATGAAAATAAAATACATAAAAAAAATATTTAGCTATTCTACTAGTCTTCAGTTATGGTACTTATCTGTAAGCCTGCAGACTGATGGAAGGCTTTCTTACCACTCAGGTCCAAACCAGAATTGCTTATAACTGTCACAAATATTACTGATGTGACAACAAAGCCAGGAGATTGCCAGCAAGCTGGTTGTAAGCCCTCCTTTGAGAAATCCTATATTACAGCATTGAAACACAGGGACATCAATCAGTTGCTCCTACAAACCAGTGATATTTTGTCTAATTTAACAGACCATCATAGAGAGATCTATAGTCCGCTTCCTCATGATAAGGCTCTTCAAATTTGGATTTTGCAGCTGGCGCAGCTTTTCAAAAACTCTCCCCCTTACAACTAATTTGCTAGATGTAGATTACAAACTTAACGCAATTATTTTCTCTCTTCACCTCCAGAAGTCCCCTGGCCTGGATGGTTTTAAGGGAGGATTTTTAACAATACAACAACCACAACTTGTACCATGCCTCTTAGAGCTTTATAATGCCATAAGGGAAAGTCCTGCCTATTCATCTTTCTATCTAGCCCATACCAAAACCAGAGGTCTCCAACATGATGATTGGTACACACCCATTCCTTTGGTTTTATTTGTTTTTATTTGGATTAGACTCTTTTCTAATCGGGAAAAGACTCTTTTTTTCAGGTATTCATTCCATGACTTTCCTCCAGCATAACCAGGAAAAAATCCTGGTTAACCCTCTGATGTGGTCCAAGCATAAGATGTAGCACCTGGTACAGCATCAATTACATCTCAATGCACATCACTCACTTCATCTCTCCTTTTTTAGGGCACTCTGATTTTCAACAGCGTGCAGCATCCTACCTCTTCACTCTTTGGAAGGTACTCTCTATAGTACTCTCTATAGTGGGTCATATTGTGAATAAAGTTACGATTAAGCCATTCACCTTTATAGAAGCCATGGAGAAATGTCCATTCTCACAAGATCACCAATTGGCTTATTTGAGCTATTATTATTATATATTAGCTATTATGCTAGCAAAATTAGCCTTCTGTGCTGATTATTATTATTGTTTATTTATAAAGGCGAATAACGTAAGATGCACCTTCTTTTTGGAGGTCTTATACAAGAAAAATGAGTCCCTGTCTGCCAGTGTAAGAGGTACGGACACTGTTGTAGAACACAAGAAGTCAGGTTTTAGAATACACAATGATTAGAGTAGTAATGTGCCCAGGCTGTGTAATGATACTGTTAAAATATCCACACACAGGGGGCAGATGTCCATTGGTGAAGAGGAAGGTAAGAAGAAAAGTTCACTGGTGCTGGGGTCTGAGGGGTTGCCAACATGAATTTGAAGTCGCTGAATATGATTGTAGGTAGATCAGAGGCCAGTAAATAAGGGAAGCCAGGTTACAAAGTTAGCCAGGAATTGGGAGTGGGGGTCAGAGGGGCAGTAGATAACAGCAAACAAGAGGTTTATGGGGTAAAAGAGGCTGATGGAGTGGGCCTCAAAGGAGGAGAAAGTGAGGGAGGGTTCGGGGTACAATAAGTGGTGGTATAATAAGGGGAGAGTAGGATGCTATGCCACAACCTGGGCAGTCACCAGGTCTGGGGGTGCGGGAAGAGAGGTCCGCCATAAGGGAACACAGCAGGGAAGGTAATGTCAGAGGAGAAGAGGTTTCATTGAGGGTGAGTTTGAGCAAGTTGGAAAGAAAAAGATTTTGGATAGCTGGGAGTTGCATATAGATATAGATCTGGTGTTCGAATGGGCACAGTAGAGGGGAAGTAGGAGAAATGCACAATAAGTTAGATGTTTAAATCTTTACTATACCCACCATTCTGGTCTCTCAAGGTGGACTCAAGTTTTCCCATCCCTCTCTTGTGGAGACCTGTTGGCTGTTTTTAAATATTCTAGACTAACATTAGCATCCTATCAGTAGCTATACGTTTTTGAAATTGGCAAGTAATAAGATATAATATAAGATATGCCAGCTTAGTCAGGTCTGTTCCCGTTAAAGCAGAATGGTCAGTCTTTGGTATTCTGCCTCAGGGTAAACACATCAAAAGAGAAAGGAGGAAACTTTTCTTTATTTTAAAGCTCTGCAGTTAAAAATCTAGTTAGTACCTCAACTCCACCATTTTTATTATTTTTCGATAAGTTATATTTCCTGCTCAGGAAAAATTGAATCAGAGCCCTTTTGTACAGGGATAAAAGGACAGAGGGGGTCTGGTAGGCATACATGAATAATGCAGAATCACCTTCGGCATGAAAACACATACAGACTTCCAAAATACATCATGGTATATTGGAAGGTTGTATATATTGTTTGACAAGGTCCAAAGGGCTCTTCATAGATCATAGATATTTTTTTAGTTGTACCTTATTATGATTCCATTGAAGATATATGCCTAAATTCACTAAGCAGGGAGATTGCAGGGTAATTGAAAAGTGGAGATGTTGTCCATAGCAACCAATGAGATTCGAGCTGACATTCTCCTGTAAGATGAAACTGAGAGCTTGAATCTGATTGGTTGCTACGGACAACATCTACACTTTTCAATTCCCCTGCAAACGCCCCACTTAGTGAATTTAGGCCATTATCTTTTTGAGTAGCATTATTTGCAAATTTGTGCTTATCTTTTGAATCGCTGATGGATTGCTTCCATATTACAGATTATCTATTATACTGTTGACTTTCATATCCCAGTGTGTGAGAACATTAAGTATTGTGGCAATTTGAAAAAAAAAAAGAACAAAGAAATAAAGAAAAAAAATGTATTTAGCATTCTGGTCCAAAGATAATTTATTCCCTGTTTTAAATATTGTGACATGCATGTATATTGATTCCACCAACTACAAAGATTACCCAGAGCACAGTTTTGGTATATATTTATATTTGTAGATAGACTCACCTCAAATCGCTGAGAGTTTACTTTTTTGCCTCGCTTGTTCCAAGTGACTCTGGGTTTGGGGTCTCCAGTAGCTTGGCAAACAAAGGAAGCCACACCCCCCGAAACGCCGATTTCATCAGTGGGTTTTTTAATGAATTCGGGGGGGCCTTCAATTAAAAAACATATAATATAAATATAGTCATAAATCTAATAAGCATAACATTTTCATAACATGGCAAATAACATATTTTAGCACAATATTGTATTATTAATTATTTAATGTAACCCTTATTTCTGTCTCTGTTCCATGTTTGATTTCAATGCTCAGATACAGATCAGTAGAGGCCCAGACAACCATGAGACGAGGGTAGAAGAAATAGAGAAACACAGAAGCCTAATGATTTACATACAAGGTTCAGTATATAGTAAAATGGTTGAGAATAAAAAGCTGTATCCGGTCCAAAGAAACTTGGTACATCCAATTGGATGTTCGGTGCAATTTGTGGACAAATTGAAGTTTTAAATGACATGACAATGAAATTGTCACTTTTTATTCCATAACACTGATGTTTTAGTGTGTGCTCCTAATACTGTATGGTACAATAACGTATTGATCATTTCAAGTATTCTCTTGTCATGTAGTGCCTCACAGTGGCAGTTACAAAGAAATGTTCCAGGGAAAATTTAGAGACTCCAGATCAGAACTAGACTAGATGCAAAATATTTTAAATATTCAAAATATTTTTAAACGCAAAATATCTGAAATTTCTATAGGATTATAAGAAGACGACAACTAAGGTCAGTAAAGTTTAAACAAATGCCTGCTGCCGCTGCTGCGGGTTAGGTACAGAGCAATGCCTGAATTCACAGATCTCCATGGTAGCCTGTGCTTAATTAAGATTGGTGATCTTTCTCATACAACATCTCAATTCAAGAAGTTTATAAATGAACTGGCATATTCTTAATCCAGTCCATATATTATATCTGAATGTTATAGCATACATATTAGATGTTAGTAACACGCCAGTGTTAGACACAGAGACAGCTTCACTTTTCCATTGCCGCATTTTAGTAAATAAAGGCCCTAGAGCACGGTGGGTTGCTTATACCTATAAACGTAACTAATAAACCACTTTAAGGTGTAAAGAAATACACCTACATTGTGTTTTATAAGACAGTTAACATTTGCCTGATATAGAGGACCCTGGTATCAAACTCCACTGTTGAGTCAGGAAATCTGCCAAATGGTTCAAAGTCCTGAATTACATTGGCACAGATTTTTACTGTTTTCCTTTTCAGGTTCTTTTTGTGACAAGCCAAATGATTTCACAGTGGACATTGAAAGCAAAATGCAATTATAAAAAGAAAATATCCAGCTGTAGATCTATAATATAAGGGTTTTTTTGGTAATTTGTCTTAATACAGGATTTACGAATCCTTAGATTTTGTAAAAGGAATGAATGTTTGATGTGATTTCTGGATTGTCCTAATATTTATGATTAACATCAATGATGGCCTGATATCTGGAGAAAAACTCCAGTATGTATACACACAAGATTTTTCAGAGCAATGATATCCATTAATATTTTTTATATAGAGTAGTGGTAGGGGGAACAGGGGTATATTACCCCAAATGGAATGAAATTCTTGGGGGTAATGGATGGTCAATCTGCCGAGACACAGCCAGGCATGCATATGAATCTATATGCATGCCCGTCGTTGTCTTGGCAGCGCGACCATCCATTACTACCACGCAGCAACATAAGAATGATGCTGATGTCATTGAAGCGTGTGCAGAGGACAGAGTGACAGGTAGTAGAACTAGGAAGACAAAAGATGGAGAAAAGGTAAGAGAAAATATGAATATAAGAGAGAGCTGGAAAGACATAGGGGGAGATAGCTGCAGAGACAGAGGGGGAAAGAGATGTGGAGACAGAGCGAGAGATTAAAAAATATAAAAATAAAAAAGTAAAAGCTAAACGTAGGGTTTTTTTTCATTGTTTTGGTGGGGGAATCTAAATATATTTTGGGGTAAAAGGTAGAAAAGTACCCTGACCCCTGATATAAGCATTCTTGTGGACAGTCATGTAATTGTAGCATATCATTGCCACAAATGTTTCTAGAACAGCTTATAAACATTCCACAGGAAACTATCTGTGTACATGGGCAACATGTAGCTGATATTTTAAAGAGAAATATTTTAAAGATATCTGATATTTAGAAAATTAGATTTAACAAAATATGACTTTATGTAACATAGAGTCTGATATATGTCCACTTACTGTCAGCCTTGAGTCCAGCAGGGAGGAGGACATAACTAATGATGCACACCAAGACAACCATGCTGGGATTAGACATGGCCCTTCTGCTTGCGAGTTATTGGTTCAGTGCAACCTCTATTATGAGTTTACACTGGGAGCAACATCTAATAGAAAAAAAAGAAAAAGGAGAAGGTCAGAGATATTAATCAATGCATTTTCATAAGTTTAATTTAATTAAGGACATTATTTAACATGTTTTTTAGCTAGTATAAATATTTTTTGTGCATACAGTTTATAAAAGTTTTGGAGTCCAAGATGCTGCAGATTCTATTTGCAAAGCTACATTCAATACACAGAAAAACAGTCAAGAGATACAGACATAGAGACATATAAGTTATAATTATGTAAGTTCCCAGAACACCTAAGGACACCTAACAAGTGAAAGAAGGGAGTTCACTCCCTGTTCCGTGCTCTTATGACCAGACCGGTTTGAATACAGAGTTTGTACTGAGGTCATTATCCGGTCCATAGTCCTCAGCAAAGACATTCTGTATTAGCTAATAACTAGCAAATGCAATTGGTTCCAGATACAAGAGTTAGCAGATCAGGCATGTATGTGGCCTTCTATTACTAAACAAACAAATGTGATGATATGGGATTGTGGCAAAATGTAGCTATATTATGTTCCAATTTGCAAGGTCAACAGACAAATCAAATTCATTTTAAAATGACCAGACTATTGGAACTAAATATAACACCTGTGTGATTTGTATAAAAACAAACAAACCTATATTGGCTCCATGCTTCCATATTTACAGCAATAAAACGTTAGCATACCAAGTAATGTAGTTCTTACAACAGACTAAAAAATACTAATTGAAAATACAATATAACACTGTATGGCCTAATGGTACTGATTAATGATCAAATCCATCAATTATGAACATAATTATCTAGGCCTGTTTATTAAAAGGTTGCCATGGAGACCAGAGATGAGGGCAGTCCTGGAGGAAACCAGAGAAAATATTGATTTATGGATAGCACAAAAGCTATAAAATATAGATTAAAATTCTTCCAAAACCCCAGCATTATTGTTGGCCTTAGATACCGAAATGATGTTTTAACGTGTAAATTGTGTGTAAATCCTTCCTTTGTGTGCTGAGGGTGATGGGATTTTCCAGACGCTTTCTTCTTTGGGTTTGGTTGAAGGTGTTGCGCTCTTCGACGAAAGCTGGTGGCCTTGGTCTTCCTGACTTTAGGAAATATTACCTACTGGCTCAATCTGTCTTGTGATGCTCTATGCTCTACCTAGAGAATGCACGGTAGAATTTTATTTGACCCAGTAGCTAAAACCCACTCATTTTCCTTGGTCCTCCTGTGCTATTAATGAGGCACATCTCAGCACATTTTCCAATATGCCAAGAGCGTTCTTTCCCAGAAACTGGTATGCTGTCAAACTCCAACTCCAATAGCATCCAAACAATGTACAGATCAAGTTAGAAAGAAAGACTATTAAGACAAGGTTAAAAGTTTCTGTGTGTGCAATGAACAAAGGATCCGATCGAATGGGCATCAACTCTGGTCATCTAACATATTCGAAACATTGTAATGAAAATACCACTTTAAGAAATTTATGAAAATTGGTTTGCAGGTGTAATATTAGCTATGCACGCTATAAAATATGTGTTGTTCTAGATAACTTATTGTATTTCTATTTCAGAGCCATTGTAACCAAAACATCTGCGCTAGATGTTACAATGCCATCGTGTTTATAATATAGTTGTAGTTCAGGATGAGCTGTTTAATATAATGCATTGCCTTTTACATTGTAATAAAGCATTTGCAATTTATTAAGTTAGAATATATATTTTAAATGTGCATGCCTTATTAATTAGAACAGGAACGTCATGTGAAATACCTTTGCTCACACCCTACATAAGAAAAAAAAGACCAACAACTCACCATCATCATCAGCAATCGAGATTTAAAGTACACCTGACCCTATGATCAATAAAGGAGATCGGATGTAGGTGCAGCATACTCCTTTGTTGGGAACTGTATAAAATATTGTGCATTGGGGTTAGATCCTGTGCCGTGACCAATGACAACGCTAGACGGAACCAATCTACGCTACAACTGAATCTTTTTTTTGGATATTGAGTAACTTTCTTTTTGCACTTAAATATATTTGTATTGGACCACAATTGCTGCTGCATAGTATTCTTCTTTATTTTGTGGGTTTTCACCTTCGCATATTGTGGTCGCTTCTGGTAATTGGTCCTAGCTTAAAGGTGCCAACGGATTAGAGTTAAAGTTCTACCCAACTTAAAATCAACAATGGAAGTGAAGCGAGTTATGACATACATTATCAGCAACATCATTATTGTGTTCAGTGTTTGTGTGTAAATTTCAGCACCACCAGGCCCGGTTGCACTGTTGCACAATAGCCTCACAGACAATAGGGTTGTGTATAAATGAGGATTATGCATAAGAGCTTAGCCAGGCCCTTACTGTACAATTTAAATGCATGCTTTACACATTCCACCATTGAACAGCTTTTAGTACAGACGTCTGGATCTTGAGAATCCAGATCTGTGCTGACAGTGGGAAGAGTGTGGATGCTTTCTGCCTGCAGCCTACAAAAAAAGCTACAACTCTTTAATCTGGATCTTGTTCAATGTTTTACAAAACACCAAACAATCAATTTCTCTGCATAGACAGTAAAACTGTACTTCAGAAAATAGGTGAGGAAAAAGAAAACGCTGAAAAGAATTAGTGACCCAAAGCACTTTAAACCATGTGAGTCAATGCCGGGCATACTGTGCTAATAGCTCAAAATACAGAGCTAAACAGCTTAGGTAAGTAACTTAATTACAAAATTCCCAGTGCATTGACCTAGTTTAAACAAACTTTTAAAAGAGTCTAAAGAAAGAAACAAACTTTATGTTAAGGTAATAGCTCACAAAGTACCTCATTTAAGTCATACATTTGTACATGAGTTATAAAAAATTATTGAAAAAAATCTATGCAATTAGATTAGACCATCGGCAACTCACTCAATTTAGGGAGCCACTAGTACCAGCTAGTAACATCATGCCATCTAGCAAACAGGGCCCATATTCTCCTCCTCATGGTTCTAAGCCTCATGTCTTACTCAACATGGTCAAAGCAATTGTGAAAAAGAAACAAGAGAACATAAGGCAATGTCATTTGCCCCATTTCAAATAAAAAATTACAATCGACAAGATGACACACACCCTGTAGCTTAGAGGCCAGAAGTATGGCCTTAGACCAGGGATGGGCAAAGTGCGGCTCTCCAGGTGTTGTAAAACTACACGTCCCAGAATGCTTTAACTGCATAGATAGTTGATACCTGGCAAAGCATGCTGGGACATGTAGTTGACAACACCTGGAGCCACACTTTGCCTATACCTGGCCTAGACAACTTAGACTTTATATAAAGTCTAAGTTTACATAAAGGCCATGTAACAGTCTAGTCTTGCCAGAAAAATGCATTAGGAAGTAGAGTGGTAAGGCCCCTAGCTGATTAAAATCTGTTGACCGCTGTACTACATAAGAACTAGGGCCCCAGTTTGGAATATGACGCACACTCTTAAAAACGAATATAAATATCTCAAAGTTAAAGATCTACAGAGAACAAAAGTACCACAAACCACATTGGTTTGACCTTCCTACAACTTTTTAAGTGTTCTAAGAAAGTGAACTAGACATTGCTACACCATATGTTTGTGGGCTTGCACACTTCTGCAGAGGTTCTACACAGAATCGCACTTTTTGCTCCCTTCACAGCACAATGGGCAGCGTTGGGCATACTACTGTAGCCCATCGTTTGCATTATGCAGGGGGAAACTACATTTCCTGTTCAGGATGACATGGATCTAAACTCACTTAGATAAAAAGGGGACACCCTTCGCATATGGTGGGATTGTCCTAGGCTCAGTGTATTGTGTAGCTCGGTACATACCTTTCTGGACCCACTGGATCTGAAATGCTATCTCCTCTGCCTAAACCCCCCCAGAGCTGCCGTGATCCCTATCACTATTATGATATCCACAATCCCCTGTGCTATTGCTGCATACTGGCAACAGTCCTCCCCTCCTTCCCTCCCGACCATTATTAATAAAACCTGGTACATATGCCAAATGGAATAAATGACCTGTATTCTTCATAATTCCGCTCATAGCTTCTGTAAAGTTTGGGAACCCTGGGCCCCCCATTTCCATGTTCACCTACCTGCACACCTGTGACCGAATCCTGAGCTTAGATCCCCCTTCTCTGTCCTTTCTTCTTTCCCCCCTCTATCTCTTCTTCTTTCTCTCTCCCTTTGCTTTGCTAAATAAGAAGTCTGCCACTCTGCTTATGAGTCCCCCCCCACTCTTCTTTACCATACTATCAAAAAGTGAAAAACCTGGTTGCTCTTGTCTACATCAGCTGTTTTTCGTCCACTTATTTGTATTTTTGTATTCTTATTCATTCTTATGGCCCTTTTAGGGTCCACTGTTTATGTACCCCCTCCAAGCAACATTTCAATAAATGTATTTTTATATAAAAAGGGGGCAAAGGGTCTAAGAAGTGTATAAGAAAATCCTACCTGAGTCCTTAGGAAATAAACTGCATGCATCTCACACTTCATTGAAGGTTTAGGGGCAGGTAATGTAGGATCCACCTCTTTTCAGGTGATGGAGAGTAGAGCATGGCTCATGTTGTTTTCTCTGCATGTTTGTGGTTCCTGAACAAATAATTACTGATGTTACCGTTGTTGCATCACCTTTCATGGTCATTAAATGGCCTTTGCCTGCATTGAAATGTATTTTGGCAATGTGTACTAATATAGTTTTCCTGGAAAAAGGGCAAAGCTTTCTCTTGTGCCCCTTTTCACAAATTCCAGACACTAGTGGGCTTTTTGTTATAATATACTGCCTATTGTACAAAGGTCCAACACTATAACTTGCTTAATGAAGTAGAAACCACAATAACGTTTCAGTTAAGTTCTTTATTTCAATACAGTGTTCGGTGGATCAAACTGTGGGGACTCCGCAAATGAAACCACATGAAACACGTGAATATGGGTAGGATTGAATCGGCCCCTATGTCTCAGCTCTTACAGATTTTCCCCTGTATGTCTCTATTGTCCCCCTCTTTCCCACATGTGCAGGGTTAATATATGGCATATAAGGCAATGTAAAGCTCCTGTGCCATGATGTAACCCATACAGCATATTATCATGCCTGTTTTAGCTAAGTGGCCTCAGAGTGGTGGGTGAGTGGCATACTGCATGCCAGTTTCACGTTCTCCCCCTCCATCTTAACTGTGAGCAATGTGTGCAGCTCTGGTATCTGGGGACAGAGAGGAAACCGATGCTACAGGAGACATAAGAAGGCTGCAAGCCAGACTATGCCAGCTGCACTCCGAGTGATTGGTCTGACTTTAAAGCGACAGCAGTGGAGGGAATGAAGTTACATAGAGCCGGCTGACTGACCGTGATCGTGATTTGGCTATGTGGACTGGCAGTGTGCTCACATCGCATCATACAGGACAATGACTCGAGTATAAGCCGAGGGGGGCACTTTCAGCACAAAAGAAATGTGCTGAAAAACTAGACTTATACTCAAGAATATATGGTAATTATTTTTAATACTCAAAGAATAAAGTGTCATCTGGTGAAATCAACTCTATCAGTGCTTTAAAAATAAATGACATTTTTTTTTGTATATAAAGTCAAATCATTAAAATATTAAATCATAATAGCCCTGCAGATATCTGTATGTCTTGGGAATTTTAACAAGTTTTCCCACAGATATTTTCATGATCTTGCAAACAATCATATATTTTTGGATAGTTGTATGAGTCATGATTATGCAGGCCCAGTGGACCCATCCCCCAGCAGAACAGACGCGTTTTTGATTCTTACAGATTTTCCCCACACTTTACACTGATATATAAAGCTTATAGGAAGCATGTACAGGGATAAACAGATGTGTTGGTTCCTGATAGAAAACATTGCAATAAAGTGGATATATTTCTAAATAATTTGTTTCTTACATCAGTCATTCAGGACCGGCAGACATCATAACTCCTCGCTGGTTTACCCAGCACATGCTCGGTAAATCAATTATGGGACATAGAAAATTTCTATTGAATACTAATGCGCGTGCGCTGGGACAACAGGAAAGTTGTCAGGTAAGATTAAGGGGTATATTTACTAAGTGAGATTGCAGTGAGTTAGAAAAATGGGGAGCTTGAATGTGATTGCTATGGGCAACATCCCCACTTTCCAATATCACTGCAATCTCACCGTTTAGTAAATATACCCCTAAGTCTCTATTTTTTTTTTTCTTCATATGAACAAGGAAAACCACTGGATTTTGGTTTTTTAATCTGATTTTTTTTATTTTTTTTAAACCTTTTTTTAATATTTATTTATACTCTGCCTAGTAACCTTACAGTCTCCCCATTTGTACCTCCTTTTTCCTCCCCCAAATAACAGCTAGAGGGAGGAAAATGGAAGTCTATGGGGAGATCGCAGGGGATACAAGAAATAAAGTGCTCTTCAGATGGCGCTATTGTTACTCTCAGTGTTAATCACTGCTACGAGGGTGATTGTCCCTTAGTAAATTGGGCCCTATCTTATCTTTTCCTGCAAATGTTAAACATGGGTAAAACCATGTTGAATTGCAGGGGAGGTAAAATTAATGTTAGTGTGTGTATGCAGGCAGAATACTTAATTTTTGCATTTTGTACACAGATACTGACCAGTGTTATATGCTGGCCATACACCAGTGATGTCACTGGTGTACATGCGATGTCCATGAAAGCCGGGTGCAATTTTCATTAATCTTGCCTGCAGAAGGATGCGTTGCACGACTGCGGGAGCGCCCATCTCATCATTGCACACAGTATCGGCCTGGTGTATGGCCAGCGTTACTGTTACACTGTTATTAAATATCATCTCTCACCTGTAATACTGATTGCAATAGATTCATTTTACCTCCCCTGCAATTCATCATGGTTTTGCCCATGAGAATGTGAGTCATAAGAGTGTCAGTCATGAGAGTATAAATTTGAATCTGACCCTCAGTGTGTAATTTCTATGTAATGTAAATGGTGCAAAGATACGTTACAGAAGAACATGCTGGAGGATGATAAGGTGCGTCATGTATAGCCTTCTCTATTTTCCAGATACAGTCTGCGCTGGCTGACCATGGCTACATGATCACAGTACAGTGTTATGACTCTGACACGTCCTTCATTTGTGTCCTCTGCTTACACATAGACGCTCCCGGGGGCTTACATAGAAGATAGAAGTCATCCCTTGGCACAGTGAGGTAACTGCTCTCATACAGGCAGGCAGCTAAAGAAGTGGAAGTATGACAGACAATGCAGGGGAAAGGCGAGACAATAATGACAGAGGAAACAAAGAAAGAAATATCAGGTGGCCATGTCTAGTAATGGTGCAAGAAAGGTAGTGCTAGCAGCACACATTGACGGTCACGGTTCTGACACCACTAGCTTGTACAAAAAAGAAGATATAGGACATAGAGGTGGGGAAAGCGGACACAAAGGCCTACGTTTACTAAGCAGGGAGAGTGCAAGGAAACTGTAAATTGTGGATGTTGCCCATAGCAACCAATCAGATTCAAGCTCACATTTTCCAGTTTGTAAAATGAAATCAAGAGCTTGAATCTGATCGGTTGCTTTGGGCAACATCCCCACTTTCTATCTCCCTGTTTAGTAGATTTAGGACATAGAGTTGTGCAGTATCTAAACTTATCAGAAGGGTATGCTTTTTGTTGTTTTTTTGGAGGGGTGTAGAGAATTCAGCAATCATAGAATAAAATATTATTAATTATTATTTTATTCTAATACTATAGGGCTGATTCAGTTTGGCTTCACGCCTTATTTTCCCCCTACGCAAACAGCATAAAGGAGAAAAACTCATGCTTTTTAGCTTGTGGTTCATTAAGCCACGCATAAAATGTATAGTGTATTCAGTCCCATAATAGATGGGAAAAAGCGCGCGTGTTTTTTCCCATCATCGCACTGGATTGAATCGGCCCTTATTTCATTAATATTTGCTTGTCATATATTTTAGCCAAACTCAGGAAACATAACAATTATATTACATCATCATTTATGATTTATACTGCACCACTAATTCTATACAGATTTTATTGTCATTCAAACCAGTTCCCAAAGGAATTTACTGTCTAAATTTCCTAAAACACACACAAAGTCTAGGGTTTATCTTAGTCGCCGCAATTAACTTACTAACATGCTTTTGATGTGTGCGAGAAAACCAGAGCACCCAGGGGAACCTCACATACAGGGAGAACATACACATAAACGCTACACAGATAATGCCTTGTCCAGGAATGGATCTCATGACCTGTGAGGCAGAAGTGCTAACCATTAGAGCCACCAAGCTACCCTATACATTATATTTTACATTATATTTTATATCATTCCATACTGCTTTTTAAAAAGAAATACCCCTAAATATTGTTAAACATTGTTCCTGTGTTTTACTCAACAGTACAAATGTAGCACAATCACTATTCACGTGGGAGTTTTGATATTGTGTTGCCCAAGGGAACATAACCTAGTATGTTGCTAGACTTCACAGGCGAGTCAAGCAATTTATATACAGTTTGCTAATGTATTATTCTCTTTCCTGGGCACAGGGGATTGTGTTTTTCCCACATGCATAGCACATGGGGTAATACACAAGTCATTTTTTCACCTAGGATTCTTTGTAACAATTTATAGGCCTATGATATTCATTGTGTATTTATCATCTTGTGATCAGGGCCGGTGCTAGGTCTCTAAGCACCTCAAAATTTCAGCCTTCCCCCATGGGCGCCTATCAAGAGTCAGACAGGACCCCTGATGTTCTGATTGACAGGCGCCCATAAAGGAGGATGGGCGGGGGTGGGGTTAGGCTGAAAGTTTGCCTCAGGCGCCTAGAGACCTAGCACCGGCCCTACTGTAAATTCAGTTCTGTTATGTTATAGAATCTCTGTCGGCTTGAAACAGGGGAGCGCTGGGTCAGGGGGCAGGGGGACATGTGACCCCCAAGTCGTTGCTGCTGAAGCTTTTTGAGGCCACTGGCTCTGGGGTTTTTAGGGCTAGCTGAGAGGCAGGCAAAGGTCTTGGTCGCTCTGATGGTGGATTACACACAATCAGCATAGACGGGCAGCAGTGCCTCCTAGTGAGCAGTCACACAGTAAAAGCCTGTTAGCATGCTGATTGGTGGATAACTTAGGCTATGCACCAGTCATACTGCTGATAGACATCCTCTACTACCCACCAAATGTCAACCAGTCAATGAATGGCTGTCAGCAGCCTGATTGGTGGATAGCCAGAGTGAAAGTGTACAAAATTAATTGTTAATATGATCTGCCACAGCCCCATCATCCAATGACAAAACTCCCAATTGCCAGTATACAACTGGTCTAGACTACACACTACACAGTTTTTGTGGGAACCAGATGCCAGTGTGACAGGCTGCATTTCGTCACTGGTACAGCCAACAGCTCAATCACGTATAGGGTGAGTCTGCGGAACATGGAGGATTAAGGTTAGTCAATTATCCATTAATTGTCCTTATAATTGCTCAGTCCAAGCATAACAGTATAAAATGCATTGGGGAGCTTTAATATACCCTGTTCACACTGCATGCCCTGCAAATCCCCAGGGTTTTGCTTGGAACACAGCGAGCGAGACCCGGGTCCTGTGTTATACACTGCACAATCACCCACATTACACAATTACACAACTCCATAGGTATCACCCCTCCATCACACATTTTGTTCTATGTGTTTTTATCTCTAGCCCCTCACCTTCACTTATCTTCAAACCTTATACATGATACAGAGATGATATATACCCCGTTCACACAGAGCTCTATTACCCGGGCAGTTCAGTCAATTTCCCGGGTTGACTGCACTGCCCGGGTAATAGAGCTCTGTGTGAACGGAGCTAAAAATACTACCCGGGCCAAAAGCAGGGTTTTACCCTGCTTGCTCCCGAGTAGTGTCCTTTGTGAACAGACCCTGCCCGGGTAATATTACCCAGGCAGGGTCAGGAGCAGGTGAAATCCTGCAGACATCGTCAAATGGACCATGTCTGCAGTGCTGCA
>JABWIB010000094.1:57527-67541 GCA_016617825.1 Platyplectrum ornatum | reverse complement strand
AGGGTAATTCAGCAGTGTGAACGGGGATAGTGACCAGGGTAATTCAGAGCCTCAGCAAACTACCCTGGTAGTAAAAGACAGAATTACCAGGGTAGTTGGTGTGAACGGGGTAATAATGACACTTGCTAGGTTATAGGGGTAAAAGGAGCAGAAAGGGCGTAGGGAGGAGAACTAGCAGTGCAGGACTGCCTCTGAAATGAAATAAAAAACAAGATACACTGCTGCAGATCTTATAAAAGTAGAGATTCTTTCTGCCTACATGAAGGAAAACTTTCTCAATTTCTGAACACATGTGCCAAGACCAAGTGACAGGTGGGTACAAGGCAAGCTGTGAAAGCGCCTGCTGAGTCACAGAGGTCTCCTAATATAGCCTGACGCTAACATTCCTGCCTCTCAGTTTCATCATGAAGCCTTTGTGATCTATCTCCAGAAGTACAACAATCACAGCATTATGGTGGCAGGGGTTTGTGCTTAGTGGCTGACAGAAAGCTTCACCCTCCCCCATAATAAAAATGATACATACATACATGCATATGTCAGCATTAATATCAAAGCACAAAACAGGCTAGTTAAAGCTAAACCACTGGTAGAATGAAGGGCTCACACAAAGATGTAGAAGACATACTGTGCATGCACAACTATTACCCCACACAGAGGGCTATTACCTGGGTAACTCAGCCAACTGACTGAATTACCCTGGTAGTGTGCTCATTGTGAACGACGCTAAAATTACTACTAACTACCCTGGTTCGGTGTGAACGGTGTAGAACCAGGGTAGTTTGTGAATTACCAGGATAATTCAGAACTGTGAACAGGGTTAATTACCAGGGTAATTCAGATCCACAGCTAATAACCCTGATCGCTAAAAACAGATTTACCAGGGTAGTCTGTGTGAACGGGGTATCAGGTGTTGGTACACAGCTCACAACACTATAAACAAATGCAGAAGTGTAGAAGGTCATTTGCTGGTTAATATATTGAATCATGCTGCCCAAAACATACAAACAACAAAACCTCAAATATCATTGAGGACATGAAATAAAAATACTAAAGTAGTGTATACATTCTTTTTTTTCTTTTAAGTAGTAATTGCAAGGATAGCAATTATGTCATTTCACAGTTCACACCATTTCTTATATTTACTAATCTGCGGGAATGAAAAAGTGAAGAAAGTAACCAATCAGATTCTAGCTCTCATTTACTTTACATACAGGAGAATGTCAGCTAGAATCTGATTGGTTGCTATGGGCAACATCCCCACTTTTCAATTCCATTTAACAAATAAAGGCCTATATCTCCTTTACACATTTCCAGGTGATCACATGGACTTGGTACATGCTGCATCACACTCACAATAACATTTCTGTAACAATATCTAAACAGTGGACAACAGATAATTTGATGACATTTTTTAACCTGCCTTATTTGACCACTCAATGATGGAAAGATGTCAGAAGAACAGAGTGTATAGAGAAATGTAAATCATATTAACGTAATGCATGAATCAGCATGCTCATCTACTTCACATTGTAAAATATATCTTAAATATATTGCAACCAGCTGAAAAATACACACAGCATCTGTGTGTACAGGTACATTTGATTTTGGATACCAGACTCTGGGCCTCGTCCAGTGTTTCTGTTCCAAGGAATCGCTTCTAGTTTTTCAATGCACTGCCACAATGCATCCAAAGTTCCGAATATATCGCTAAAGTTCATGTTCAAAACCCTTTCTCTGTACGCCACACTATTACCGCGTTCAGATTGCCTGCGGTCAAAAAGCCGAAATCGGCGGCTTCCAGCAAAAAGTATTCCATGAAATGCCGGCTTTACAGTGAAGCCGGCGTCCTGTGTGTAGAGGAGGGAACCTAAAAAGACTGTGATCGTAATGATCACATGTCTTTTTAGGCCTATCACCTCCCCTCATACGCGCTGGAGCCGGCATTCTTCTTCTCCTCAGGCGCCGTTTTGAAAAGGCATCATTCAGATTGCCTTCAAACGGCGCCTTTTACACTAGAGCCGTCGATTTCACTGAAAACGACGGCGTTCTTAGGCAATCTGAACGGGGTATATGCGTAGTGATAGGGAGAGAGGGACCCAAACAGTAGAACCTATATTTACTAGGCAGGGAAACAGAAAATGGGGATGTTGTCCATAGTAACCAATAAGATTCAAGATCTAAGTTTCATTTTACATACTGGAGAATGAGACCTTGAATCTGATTGGTTGCTATGGGCAACATCCCCACTTTTCAGTCTCCCAGCTTAGTAAATTTAGGTCTAAAGGTCTTGGTGGTATATCCAAGTGCAGATATTTCATTTATTTTATTTTGGCTTATCTGTTAAAATGTATTGTAATCACTTGATGAGAGTATGTATGCAGACATTCACAGGTATTCCTGGGATGCTTTCGTTGATGCAAAAGTGTCTTTTTTGAAATACATACAACCTATAGCTAAAAGTCAGCTTTATTTATTCCCAAATACTGTCTAAATAAAAGAAGATAATTTTTAAGAATGGAGCAGTATGCCAAAAGGAATACTACGACCACTCATAACAACAACAGCTCCGACAGTTGCCGACAACGACATTGAAAAGGGTTAGAGTCAGGTAGCAGGGAGGGTATTTAGCAGAGAAGGGGAAGGGTTTAGGGTTAGGCAGCAGTAAGGGGAAGGTTAGGCTGTGGGGAGGAGAGAGGATGGTTGGGGTTAGAATGCGGAGGATTAGGGTTAGCATAATGTCAGGGGAGGGTTAGGAGAATTAGGAGGATTGGGGTTTGGAAGTCACCTGTCTGCGCTGTCTGGCAGCCTTCTTTCAGTGCTTGTGTGCAGTCAGTTATGTTGTCTGCGACAGCGCTGTCACATTGGGGTTATTTGCAGTAACAAAGCACATATGTATTGCCATACATTAACATATGAATGGTGGTGTGGAAGTCAGGTTAGTATGTATGGACACAATTCAGCCCTTAATGCAGGGTTGCCGACATACTGGCATTTCCTGCCTCTCTGGGAGATCTTGGAAGGCAGCGAAGATAAGACAGGTAAGAGCGGGATCGATATCAAAACCTTCAAATCCCGTCCATTCATGGGGCTTCAGCAGAAAGCGGGTGGGACATACTAACAATGATTTCATATTCTCACTGCTAGTACATCTATAAGCAGGAAGTTTTCCTGATGGTCCGGATATTGCGGGAGAGTACTGTTACAACTCATCCACCCTCCCATCATGCATACTTCCAATACGCACACCACCCCATCTTGTCAACTCATGTACTTCCAAGGATGCAGAGTGTTAAGTGCGCAGGACACTTTAATATACATTTGTTTAAGCACCTACATTGTGGAAAACTACATTTCAGAAGGTCTGGATCAGATTCATAATTAGACAGATAAATTGCTATATAATATTAGTCAAAAGTAAGAAATGAATTGGTCTGATTGCAGCAAAACTGGTGTACCATGCACATACTGAATATATTTGGAAAATATAGCTTTTTTTTAACAAGAAACAAAGATTTTTGCATGCTTAATAATAATCATCATCATTATTAATATATTGATATGATATACTCATCATTAATGCGATACGTCATCATGACCACATGAAGAACATGTTATTGGCCAGAGCAAACTATGACATCCTACACCTGGCTCCACAGCATCGACTCGCAATGTAGGAAAGTGAAATCACTGCACTTGTAATGGGCAGGTCCTTTCTAGAAAGAGATCCATTGCTGTAAGTGGATGCGATGGGGAAATTGATTGAGCTACATCACTGTGTAGTATGTCTTCAAACCATCAATGACAGAAAATGGGTTGTACCATTCAGCCAATCTGTATGTGTCCGTTAAAATAAGAGCTCCTCAGACATATATCATTACAGCTGTACAAATATTGCAGAAAAGAAAATACATGCTAAAGGTGTGCACCAGAAATAAGCGAGCGGATCTCCAACCTCAAGGTATAGTGATTGCTATCCGTTACAGGCCTACAATGGCTGAGATGTTTCCAATGATTTTCTCCCACCCCCTCCGTTTCGCTGGTAGGAGGAATGCGGCTCTCCAGAATTATCAGCCATTCACTTCCCTCCCCCATCAGAACAACAGATGGTCTCCTACAGTAGGTAATGGGGAAACCACTATACTGAATACATATTCTACAATCACATTGC
Organism: Platyplectrum ornatum; assembly: GCA_016617825.1. NCBI lineage: Eukaryota > Metazoa > Chordata > Amphibia > Anura > Limnodynastidae > Platyplectrum > Platyplectrum ornatum. The sequence goes on along the minus strand of JABWIB010000094.1, from coordinate 63,373 downwards.
ATATGCAAAGAAAAGAGAACAATAAAAGAGAAAAAAAATCCAAACACATGTAACATTAAATCATGCCATCAAACACATCCAGCCAGCGGTAATATGCAGAAGGATGCATTTCTGATGTCAAGGTGAACACACAGAGCACAAAACCCAATTTCTCTGGTGTACAGTTACAGTCCTTAACAGCTACAGACATTATGCTCTAGCCACTCACATAAGAAGCCTTTATCATCATCATCATCATCACCATCACCAGCAGCAGCATCTGACAGCAGCACTGAAACAATGACATACCACTATCATGATGAATGAATCTGCGAGAGTGGATGCGATTATACACACACACACACATATACATACATACATACATACATACATATATATATATACACACACACACACACAACACAATAAAAAAATATTTCCTCAACACCTTGACCAGCATTGGGGATCAGCATTATGGATCAGCATTGGGGATCAGCATTATGGATCAGCATTGGGGATCAGCATTGGGGATCAGCATTGGGGATCAGCATTGGGGATCGCATTACATATAAAGAAAATCGGCGATGGCACAGGTATGGATGCAGCGGTGAAATTCAGACGACGGATGACTGCAGAAGGCCCGCTGAAATCAATGGGTATTATAAGAGTCTACATCTTTGATTTGCCATGCAGAGGAGGAGAAGAGCCCCGAGTACAAGCACCATTACATCACCTCCAATGAGACCCAGCAAGCGCTGTGATTATGCACGATGTGAAAAACAAGTGACCAGAGCAGGGATCGCACCTATTGTCTATGCTAAACACCACCTATATCCTCCATCCATCGTCTTACCGGCAGCATCAGGGATACGGCGATACACCAAGCACCAAAACATCAATCATCCAAGCAGCATCCACGGTGCTGAAAGGGCACCGACCGGAAATACCGTGCCCGAGGCGAGACCGAGCAGAGAATAACGGGAGAGGCGGCGCCTGCGCGTGAAAGGCGGCGTCTGGAAGGGAGCGGTTACCCAGCGCTGTGTATGTGACGGGAGCTCGCCAACACAAGAGTTCTACCAGCTCACATCATGCCTGTCACACTGCGAGGGCGGGGCCTGTCACCGGGAGGCGTGGCCATGCATGCAGATGAAGGATTTCATCAATCGGCGTAATGGCTCAGGCATTGCTGCCTTCAAGCATATGAGGCTTGTCTGTGTGAGCGGCCATCGACCAGCTATGGTCGCCTCAAGCAATGCTCGCTGCCCATAGTAATAGTCATGACATTAGGGAAGAGGTCCTGGGGGGATCCTGAGAAAAGGGTGGTAAATGTAATATGGAATGTTAGTAAATAGGAATTCTGTTATTCATTCATTCATTCATTTATTAACAGTTGTTATAAGATTAGATTACATACGGCTTTATACATTTTACAATCAATGGACCAGATTCAGACTTAAGCTAGGCACACACGGTAAGATAAATCTTCCAATCTTCAGACTGGATGGAAAAGGAAACAATTTTTTTAAAGGAATTGGAAGCTGCCATACACGGTGCAATAATTGTATGAATAAAAATATGCAAATTAGGACTTAGGGCAATAAAAAAAATTGGTGGTCCTTAATGGCAGAATTATTACAAGTGGGTACACATGGAACGATTTTTTACCTAAAAGTTTCTGCAGACCAAAAAAATAAACAAATCGCTTGCTGACGATTTTTTAACAATATCGGCCGATCGGTTGAAAAGATATTTCATATACATGGAAAAAACTTTCAAAGAAGATTGACAGATTTTTGAAAGATCTTTCAATTGGAACGTTTTATCTTACCATGTGTGCCTACTCTCAACTTCTTACCTAACAAGACCTAGCACCACACCCGATCGCTGGCAAGTGACGTGCGGCGGGTTGTCATGACACTTCTAAACTACAGACCAGCCGCCTGCCCGTCCATCCTCTCGGGTTTTTATTATTTGGGGGGGTTCTTTTTTTTGCCAATGTTTTATTTACATTTTGTATTTTTTTTTAAATGCTGCCGCTCTGCCACCCCTGCCGCCGACCGCCCTAGGCGCCCGCCTGAACTCGCCTAATGGGCGCGCCAGCCCTGATTAGAGGTGAGAGATGATATTCCCTAGCACAAGTGTAATAACAGTGTAACAGTAACGCTGGTCAGTATCTGTGTGCAACATGCAACAATATTCTCCCTGCATTCAAACACTGACATTCATTTTATCTCCCCTGCAATTCAACATGGTTTTACCTGCTCTAGAGTAAGTTGTGAGTAAGTCAATAGTGCCTAAAATCTGAATCTGGTCCAATAAAACAAATATATAATACAAATATATATAGAGAGAGAGAGAGAGAGAGAGTATTGTATGTTCCTTCGCGAATATACATAATATGTACGTAGTGTGTCTACTCCAGGCCCCTATATCATGGGACTAGGAATGGTGCACTATATATAAAGTAAATATTATATATAAAGGGGGTAAGGGTATATCACATATTGTAATATATGCAGGTGTAATAATGGTTTGGAGATTACACTATAAAAAAAACTATATACCCAATATATGACTACTATATACCTGACACCTAATATACCCAATGTATACTATAGTGCACCATCTCCACAACACCATACATGCTTTAGAAACCACCCTTCCAAAATCCTGCATTTGCCACTAATATATATATATAAATATATTTATATTATAGGATAGGTTATTGTCTGGGAATGGGATTATATAATGTATATTGTCACTCCTAAATCTTGATATGCCACACACATTGTAGAATGCCATCTCAGACGTCTAATTTACTTTATACAGTGTGCCAGCACCTAATACTATATTATATAACCTGCATATAATACAGCAACATTAAGGGGGGTTTCTGGGCAACCTCCCCCTGTGTTTGCCTATGCTAGTTTACACCTTATATAACAGCTCACTTATAGCAATTAGATGATGGTTAGATGGTTAGATGACAAACGGTTTATTTCTTATGTGTATATTAGTGGGCCCTCATAATAATTATAAGAATAACAGTGTTTCTAATAACAAGTCTGTAAAACTTCCTGTCATTTTCCCAGCTCTCGACAAACTGGTGTGGTCACCAAATGAAATTGTGTAGCATGTACACGCTGTGCAATCCTGAGGCAAATCTTCAGACCCTATACGCATACCCCCCAACTGTCCCGTTTTCAGTGGGACAGTCACGCTTTGGGGGGTCTGTCCCTCTGTCCCTCCCACCTCAGTGTTTGTCCCGCTAAGGGGACAAATTTTTTTTCAATATGATGCCGCGAGTCGCAGCATCAAAAGGGGTGGGGCTTGTCGGGGCGGAATCGGCATATCAGGGGCAGAGTCGGCGTATCAGGGGCGGAGTCGGGCTGGTCCGGGGGCGGAGTCGACTGGGTCAGGGGCTTATGTGTCCTGCAGCCCGGACCTTCAAAGTTGGGAGGTATGTATATACATTATTGATAAAATGTATGCTGTACATGTGTTTCTTATGTTATACAATAGAATGTGTTCAATTTTACCACCACCGCAAGCTAATCTTCCTATGGACTGTAACTTACTGTGTGTCCTGGTAAATCGTTACCAACTGTATGGGAAAGGGAAGGGAGCGCCATAATGTCCAGGGAATTGGCGGGTGGTGCATGAGGCCAGCTCATCCAACAACAGGAGAATGCGCAGGGAGGAAACACGTACCTCAGCCTATATTTACTAAGCTGCAGGAATGGAAAAGTGGAGATGTTGCCCATAACAACCAATCAAATTCTAGATGACATTCTCCAGTATGTACTCTGCATCCAGTCCCAAAGGATTAGTGGAGTCTGTATCCTGTCCCTGTATTTACTTACCCATATAATGTGTCCTGCAATCAATGCTGCTTCACCTTTCACTAATGGTGGTGTGGTTTTTATTTATTTGTCCGTAGTTATATTACTCTTCTAGTTTTCGAAATTTGCATCAAATCTCCATTTTATTTCTTTACCGCTTCTTTAAATAAACATGTCAATATATAGAATAACTAATGATGTCATAAGAGAAAAACAATACACCAGTCATGATTCACACTACAAGTTATATTTCTAGATCCTCATATAGATGGGCACCACAAAGGACTAGGTAGATATAGATCTCTATGGAAACAGGGAAGCAGTACAAAGCTGGACACAATTGTACAATACACTGAGAGGCAATAGGATGTGAAACCAAGTTCTTTAGTCTTAACAGTTTGGCAGTTTCAAAACTTAAACAAAAAAATACTAAAATGTAGCACCATTTGTGGGGAAGAGTAAAAGTATAAGTGAGAGCAGATAAACCCAAACTACAAAATAACACACAGCTATCACAGGTTGTCAGAGATCTTCTGGCCTGTGCTACCACCGTGATTAATACTGGCTACACAGTTTCTCAATTTCATAAAAATGCTACCAACCTAACAAACATGATTTCCAATTATTTGTGGTACTGATCAGAAGAAAATGTGTCCCTGTATGCACTCAACAGACCATCTGCCTACGTTGTTGCAAAAAAGAAGTGGAGTGAACTGTCAGAAACCTTGTGAGCTACTAATATTAAATCTATAGCACAGTATGTCACTTACCACTACAGCACTTTCTGTAAAAATTAGTTAAGCTGTCTGCTGGCACAATGCTGTCATTGGTAGGTGCTGCCAAAGCCTTTCCTCTCCTCTGGGCTCTGTAGCAACCACAGCCCCTACAACCATGGTAGCTATGTTAATCTTGTAATCAATGCCAATTAGTAAAAAAAAGTACCGAAATCCAATCCAAAATGCAGAAAATCCCACAAAAAAAATAAAAAATAAAAAAATAGTGATGGGGTAACTGGTCTGGAGTTAGCTGGAATCATGGGAGAACTTGATGGGATGGGAGTCCCCCTCTTTGGTTCCACCAGCAAAAGTTAGTAAACCCTGTATGGGAGATGGGATATCAGGATAATAGCATTCTAATTAGGAAGTTGTAAAAGTACAACAAGTTCCAGTATCCTGATCTAGCAACCTTGACCAAATCCGCTCAAATTTCAACAGTCATCCTCAACGTATGGATATATGCAATTAATGGCTAGATTTTTTTTTTCAAACGTTATTTATTAACTTGGCCAAACAGAATCATTGACAATACACGTCATGTACTCTATTTTCAATATGTACCACATCATATTCAAAACGGAATAGGTCAAAGCAGAGGTCATGTGCTGGATGAGCTTGCCCTGATGCCGAGACGGAGGAGCCAGTGGGAAGCAAAAAGTATTTGGCCAGCATAGGTATATAGATTTGTAGGAGGTTGACCAAGAAACTGCGAACAATGTCCCAGAGTACCCTGATCTTGGGACAGCTCCACCACGTGTGAAGGTAAGTGGAAAGCCACATCAGCTGGTGTCAGGGACATTGGAAGAGAATTTGGCAAAGTAGGAAGGTACTAAATACCAGCATTTAAATCTATTTAAATATAGATTTAAATGGAAGAAGAGGCGGTTTGGCTCATCCCACTCGTCATCAAGGGGATTACCAAAATCTAAGTTTCAGGAATGTTCATGAGGATTCAACTAAACAGTGGAGGAGGGAGTGAGAGATAGATAAATAGTAGACATGAGGCCCCTTGATGACAAATGTTTCAGAGGAGTTCAAAACTAGTAAGGAGCAATTCATGGCTAGTTTTAACTCTATCCAGGTACTTAAAAGAGAAGCTGTTGGAGCCATCTAAGCTCAAATATATGCCAGTGTAAAGGATTATTTAGTACTTAGTATTATAACCTGTCACATCACAAAATGTGTGCAGGGCCACCAAGAGTGGGGGGGAGGGGGTACAATTTACCCAGGCCCGACCACCGGGGGGGCC
>JABWIB010000094.1:0-31836 GCA_016617825.1 Platyplectrum ornatum | reverse complement strand
GTTGCCCATAGCAACCAATCAGATTTGAGTTCACATTCTCCAGAGTGTAAAATGAAACTGAGAGCTCAAATCTGATTGGTTGCCATGGGCAACTTCCCCAAATTTTCACTGCAATCTCCCTGCTTAGTAAATATACCCCAGTGTCTTATCGGGGAAACACAGTATACATATATATATACACGTATATATTTACACTCTTGAGGCTCAACAAATTGAGGTCCTATTAACAAATATACAACCCCGATTTCCTAGTTTTTTTTTTCTTCTGGTTTTCACAGTTTTCCTCACACAAGAGTGAAACATTAAGCAAAGACACCACACAGTGGGGCACCATAAATGTATTTGTTTTGGGCCATCTAGATCTTTATATGGGGTGCATCAGGGCATATTGAGGAGGGGGGGGGGGGGCTTTGTACATTACCACTACACCACCACTGTGAGTCCCTACAAATTACTATTTGCCAATAAATACTTTAGCTTAGATATTTCAACAATTAAGTGTTTCATCCCATACATACCATGTTGTGCATGTCCGTTTTTGCTTGATTAATGTTCTTTATTTTCTATCAATGGCAACAGTATTTTATTTTATTAGTGACCAAAAATATTAAACACACTCATTCATTCCTATACTAACCTGTTTATTTTATGTAACCTCTTGGTGTAGAATTTTGTATTCTTTCTGGTGTTGTTTGCGTGAGTGAGTAATTTAAGTGAATGTATAAAGTAATAGAACTTCAAATATATATTATACAGAAGAAAAGTTATAAAATTAAATTTTTTCCTGAATATTTACAATGGAAACGGAATTGCCATCCAGTCTGCTTGTGACTCCAGTGCCTGATTCAGGTGGGACACACTTTGCAACAAATCACTTGGCTGGGCACTGCACTCTTGACACCTCTGGAACAATCTGATCCTTACAGCCTTCCTGCACCCCAGACTTCAAAACCACAATATCTGCAGTGAGCTGAACGTTGATCCAGCATCTAGGGCCGCCAGCCAGTCAGGGAACAAACGCTTTTGACGTCACTCCTGGCTGCCGGGTCTCCCTGACACACGAGAACCCGGCAGCCCTGCTGAACCACCAATGACCGGCCGGCTAATTTTTAATCACACAACTCCCAGGTGCGATATATATCTGGTTGGTTGGCAACATCCCCACTTTTCAATCTCATTGCTTAATACATTTAGGCCATGGTGTGCAGGGCTGAATTGGTTTTATAATAGACTTAATGCACAATATTGGCTAATTATGGTAAGTCCTGGGTACAGAATATTCCAGTATTTGAGTCACATAAAAAATCTCTAAAAGCCGGGTGTCAATGAAAGAGATTATGACAGGTTATATCTCATATAATATGTAAAGCCCTTTTTTAAGTGTAGTGAAGCTGTTGTAAAAGTGGTGTTTTAATTTTTTCTGGAGATTGCAATGAACAGTAGTAATCTGTGTTCAAAACAAGATTAATGTGGAAAAGAATAAGCTTTCATTAACCTTATTGCAGCCAATGTAATAGTGTAATGTCTAAACGTAATAATTAACCAGATAAGGAGCTTGTGTAGCATAGATACAGGTGTGTACACAGGGTCATTGTATCACATATTAAATCGTGGCTAATGTATATCATTATACTAATTGCACAATATTGTAAGTAATATAGACAGTAAAAAATTGCATCAGATGATATTTAAATATTTAGTTCAATCAAAGTCACTTCTTGTATGGCATTATGCAATTAGTCTCTCTCCATTTGATTCCTCCACTTAAAGGGTGACTTACAGATCAGTTGTATTCAAAAATGAGTTCTTCTGTATCACGTGTTAGATTGATAGATTGGCTTGGGCCTATCCGACTACACCAATACACAGTGAAACGCAGAAGATCACAGCCAAAGACAAGTGAGTTTGTTGTGAGAGAAAACGAAGCACTACAAGAACTGCAAAGAAAAAAAGAACTCTTTTTGGAATACTGAACTGTAAGTCACCCTTTAAGTGGAACAACATGCAAGACTAATTGCATAATACCACACAAGAAGTGAACTAAATATCATGTAATGTCATTTTTTAACTTTCTATATCATTTACAATATTGTGCTATTATTGCTGTCATACATTATCCATTATTATTTTGTATGATATACAGGGACACCATATATGTGCCTGTATCTATATACTACATATTGTAAACCAACGTCTGCAGCAATTGTTACACAAGCTCCTTATGTGGGAGATGTTAATTACGAAGTAAAAATCTGTGTGTCTGTGATGTGATGTAACAGCTGTATGTAAAGATAGGAAGAATAAAGTAAGCTGCAATCTGCTAGTTCAGGGGTAGGCAAAGTGCAGCTTTTCAGATGTTGTCAAACTACATGTTACCAGGCAAAGTGGTACATGTAGTTTGACAACACCTGGAGAGCCGCACCTTGCCTACTGCTGTGCTAGTTGATAGGTTGGCTTTAAGAAAATAGCAAAATGTGTCTTTATCAATGTTTTTTTCAGAAGAGTACCGCCTTTATTTTTCAGGTGTACTACTGTTAGAGAAGTAATTATATATGCTGTTGCTGACATTATGTCCTTAATTATTTGAATTTACATTGGGGTCTCATTGCATGACATTATTTTATTGGTTGGTTTTTGTTGTTGTTTTTTAATAAATATATATCAATCTTCACAGCCAAATGTATTCATTCCAGAAGTAGTCTGAATATGTTTATTTAGACACATTTGCATTTATGAATAATTTAAAAATGGGTTTTCCTTTTTTTATTTATTTTAAAAATAAAGACTCCTCTCCAGGTTACCATAGAGCCATTCTCCCAGAAGAGGTACTCACTTGGCTGTTAGACAGCCAAGTATCTCTTTGAAATACATTGTTTAACATAAAAAGGTTTTCACACTGCCCAATAATTCTGACCGTATCAGACTTAAGAGGAACCTTAAAACAGAGGGTTGGGTTAAGTTTAATAATTTACTTTGCATTTAAATTAGTGTAGGCATTTCCTCTCTTTTGGATACAGATTTTTGATCATAATGTAAGCCCAGGCTATTTGATGTCCGTCAAGCAAGTGAGAGTCTGGATAGTGCAGCCATTGGAAAAAAAAAAGATACAAATAGCTATGTGGAGCATAAAATTAAGAGGATTGTAGAAGTAATGAAAAACAATAGGATACAAACGACCAAACAAATATTGGAGAAAAATGTATTCAAACACTTGACTGCTCTATTGGTCAGATCCAGTCTTAGATTTGCATACATTGCATATGTAATCACCCTCTTCTGCTTGTGCTGCACATGCACAGTAGATGAAATTGCACATGAAATGCAGGATCTGGTACCTGCGTTCCATACAGAAATCAGGCTTAGATGTAGTTTAAATACTTACTTACCAAACCAGCAAGGTCCTGCAATGCTATGCACGTCAAGCACCATTCTCATTCTTGCATTATGCATCATATATGGATTTCAGTTATGCTTTATCATTATTTAAAACATTGGAAAGCCTGCCTTTTGACCTGGTGAAAAAGAAAGGGTTTGGTCGGGTCTTATCCAGCATTTTGTGAGTGTAAACGCAAAACACCAGGTTGTGAGCAACAGCTTTTTATGACAACTGCTAATAAGTTGAGAAAACAAGTGTTTCTTGCAGGATGCAGCAAGCAGCATGGGGTACAAACATGACGGAAACTTCATTCCTTTTCATCAAGGTGTCATCAAGCCGCTGTCCTTCAGGCATGGAAATGAAGCGATGGTAGAGGGTCTCCAGCAATGCTTGCGTTACTTTGTGCACCATGGATGTTCCTACTCCAAACAGACAGGATATTGTGCATTATTCTCCTGGGGTAGCATACAACCACAATTTGATTGCCAGTCTTCTGCTTGGAAGAATAGGTTTCCTGCAGTTGGTGGTCTAACAGGTAATAGAAAGTCACATGTGATATCCGAAAGTGTACCATCCACTGTGTATGGACAAAAGCTTCCACATTGTGCATGAAAGCCTCATCTGATTTGCTGCAAAAAATAGCAGCCAGACAGCAGTAATTGGGAAGAGTGATGTGAACCCACTTGCTCCTAAGATCAATAGTACATAAGTCTGGATATGGTCCATTTGGGAACATTTATTATTATGTGCAGAGGACCATAAGACTTGAAATACTGTACACATTTAATATAAGACATGGGCCTATAAGCAGGGAGATTGCAAAGTGGGGATGTTGCCCATAGCAACCAATCAGATTCAAGCTCTCAATTTCATTTTACATACTGGAGAATGTGAGCTAGAATCTGATTGGTAACTGTCAAATTGGATTGGAGAGTTGAAATCCCTGGCGAATGATGGTGAATGGTTTTGGGGAATTGAGCTGAATTCCCTGTCGAATTAGGTCTTATTCACCAGGGAATAGAAATCGCCATGTCGAATTTAAATCCCTGCTACTGCTGTAGTAAATTGATCAGCAGGCAATACCTGCCACAATAATACAGGGTCAGCAGTGTCTGTTATTTTTACATAAAGTATGAATAACATATAAATGAAAAGGTACGTTTTGTTTGAGAGAAAAGAAAGCAATATGGTTTCTTAGAATGGACGCGTACAATTATTCCATTAATGTCCAAATAATAAGAGACAGCAATAAAAAAAAACTTTTTTTATATTTAAATGTAAAATCGTTGTATATCCATAATAGATTAAGCGAAATTTGAAAAATACAAAATTAAAGGTGTAAATAAAGCGGTGAGACAAGTGTTTAAAATAACATTAAATAAATGAAGCTCCCAGGGGGTTCAATATTTCAATGCATTACAGTATGAGTGGGTACAGGGCTAAGGAGCTAAATTAAAATAATACTAAACTTCTAATGATCAAAACCCCTATGGTGGAATATTGTGGGTCCCTGTTTAAACCGCAGGGTACTCCCATCTCCTATCTCCTGTCCTTCAATCTGATAGGATCAGTATTACATAAATATAAAGGTTCAAATCATGATAAATTATTTTTTAAATAGAAAAGAGTCCCCAACAAATACAATGGCAACATGACATTAAAAATGAAAAAGTCTAAAAATGTACAAAATAAATGATGGACACACAATTGCCACACACTGTACCCTATACAACATAATCACGTAAATAGTGTTCCCAGTTATCATTGGTATGGCTAGGGAAATGTGTCAGATCCCCTTAGTCTGGTGGCTGATGGCCTATTGTCGATTTTAGGAAATCGACATTTAGTGAATTTGACATCTGTATGCTTACTATGATAAGATTCGACGCTGCGATTTCATCACAAATTCAATTCAACAACAGAACAAGCGATTTAGCATCAATTTGACACTGAAATTACTTACTACTATGATAACTTTTGAAGTCTGCTCAAACTCACAGTATTACTGAAGCCCACCAACCACAGTGCACCACTAAACTCACTCACTGCTCGCTGAATCCTATCTCCTCTTTTCCATTAAACCTTATTTTCACTTCATTGTACTTTGTTTTTGTTTATGTATGTAACTTAAATCTTACCTATCGTGGTGCGATGACAGATAATAAACAAAATATAACAGTTCTTTATCACATAGATTATATATAAACCAAAAGATCCAAATATTCTCAGAAAACACCTATAGGTTTATTATACATTGTCATCAACTTTCCCCTCAAACATTCACCAAATGAATACACACAATACTACCAGGTATTGTGTGTACTGTGTCGAGGATAAAACCTGCCACCTGCGTTCAGACGGCTCTGAATGGAACTCTGTTTATTTATTGGTATTTAACAGGATTGAATATGGGACTATCATATTACATAGCTCTTTGATTCAGAGCATCAGGAAAAAAGTTGAGCAAATCCATGTGGAGCAGCAAGCGAAGGCAAATTTCAATTATGAAAACAGTTATAGTTTTTGTTGTGTTTGTATAAATTGCACTGTAGAAATAAAGATGTTCATTCATTTATGCACTTTAAGCAAATGAAAATCTTTTACCCATCCGAATGTAAATGAATTAGTTACTTATTCTATAACTAGGCAAAATTTACGTTGGAGGAGACCCTCCTCCATTTTACATAAATGGCTCTTTGGCTACACCCTGACCTATAACTGGGGCTAATGTTCATTATCATGACTTGTAACACAACATCGTGTTTTATTTCCATGTTACATGTTACAACTCACCCTCTTGATTCAAGGGTTCTTTCCATGACATCTGTGTTACCACATGTTGTACCACAGATTCATCCTTTGCACCATCTCTGACATCTACAGTACTGCCATCTATCTTTGGATTTGTCTGATTGTTTACTTCAAGTGATTCTTCTTCTATAATCTGTAGTGCCTGGTTAGACAAAACTGCATGCAGGTATTTTCTCAGTGATGTTAGTTCCTGGTTTTGTGCATATTTTCTGGGACCTCCCCAGTGTGCAGCATCTCGGCTCTCAGTGGGTATATTTGATATTCTTGAGGCGGCAGAGTTATGCAAAGACCTGGAGAAGACTGTAAAGACAAGTGAATGTGACATACGTTTAAACAGGGTCTATAACAGTTACTGTTAATTCATATGTCACATTTTATAACTTAAGCTGGCCATACACTATAAGATAAATTGTTCCAATCAAAAGATTTTACAAGAGTGGGCAAAACCATGTTGAATTGCAGGGGAGGCAAATTGAATTAATCGCAATCAGTATTACAGGTGAGAGATGATGTTTCTTAGACCAAGTAATAGCAATAGTAACGCTTGTCAGTATCTGTGTGCAAAATGCAAAAATAAAGTATTCTCCCTGCATGCAGTGACATTCATTTTACCTCCCCTGCAATTCAACATGGTTTTACCCACTCTTGAATAATCTTTCGATTGGAACAATTTTTATCTTATAGTGTACGGCCAGTTTAATTGTACACAATCAATGCATACTACCAAGCAGTATTCTACATTCCAGTTCACTAAAGAAAATCAGATCAATACCAGATCAAAACATACACATATACATTTCTGTATAACTAGGGTCCTCAAAGGAAAACATTTCTCTAAAATGTTGCAAGATTTATACACTTGTACTGAGGTCACTGAAAAAGATGCATGACTGGGAAGTATATTGCTTGCTATAAGATTTCTGAAACTTCAGGTTGTCACAGTTGGAAACTATTCCTAGTGTATAATGTAGACCAGGAATCAAGTCTTTAAGGGGCCAATTCAATCGAGGCTTCGTGGCATATTTAAGTCGGGATTCAGACTTTTTTCCGTGACTTAACTAGTCGTGTTATTTTGGTGTCTGACCGAGATCAAAATAACACGTGCGAGGGTAAAGTCTGGAAAAAAAAAAACCTGACAGAGCTACTGTCTAGTGTGACCGGTGGCCGGTGAGTTGGTACTGTGGTATGTGTTGTGTGTCTTATGTGCGTCTCCCCGCCCGAACTGTTGTAGCTGCATTAATTAATGAAAAGGCCATTTGCACAGCTTTTTCATTCATATATAGTTACTACATGAGTGTGTAAAGTGCAACCGCTTTATTTATGCATTCGGCAGTCACACTGAATGCTTACACTATACACGTAGTAACTACATTTATGAATGAAAAAGCTGTGTAAATGGCTTTTTCATTATGAATATAATGTTTCTTCCTCACTACATTAGCTCCTGTGGCAAGCTGACATTAAGCAACATTTGTAACAACCAGGAGCATCAGCCTTAAATACTCGCTGGTTGATACACATGTTGCCGTTAATGACAGCTTTCCGGGTTTTTAAGTGTAACCATTTCAGTAACACATTCTGGCATGTTACTGGAGCAAGTACACGCTCCCTCATAACAAATACCTGTAACAGCGCCGTTTACAGGTATTAAAATTTGTTTTTTTTTATATGACCTCTGAGAGGTGCGAATGGTAATACGCATAAGAAAAATTCAAAGGACTGTATTGGGTGAAGTGCCAAGGTAAATTAGGAAATAAAGCGTATTTTTGGCACTTCGCACGGGATTGAATCAGACCCTAAGTCTTAAGGTACCAGATCCAGACAGTGGACCAGATCCAGACTTGTTTTGCACTATTGACTTACTCACGAGTGGGCAAAACCATGTTGAAGTGCAGGGGGGTAAAATCAATGTTAGTATTTGAATGCAGGGATAATACTTTATTTTGCACACAGACACTGACCAGCGATACTGTTACACTGTTATTAGACTTGTGCTGAAAACATCATCTCTCACCTGTTATACTGATTGCAATTAATGAAATTTACCTCCTCTGCAATTCAACTTGGTTTTGCCCACTTGTGAGTAAGTTGTAAGTCAATAGTATGTGAAGTCTGGATCTGGTCAAGTATGTGTGTATTTTTGGTTTTTATTACTGACTGACATACAGTATGTGAAAATATCCATGTGAATATAAGGGGACCTGCATTGTTAGTGGTAAGACTGTTTGAGAAACTTGCTTTACATAAGTCCTGATAAGGAATGAAATATTAGTACATATTTTCCCCCTTCTGATTCCATTTTACCCCAAATATCCCTGCTGAACATAGTTCATATTATGTACAGTACCTCTAACAGGAAGGAAATCACTGCCTTCTTGGGTTTTATCTCTTGTAAATTGGCTCACTGAGGGGAAAATGATGAGTGAGAATGATAGCAGAAGTACCTGCAAGAGAAGTATATATTAGTATAAAAAAATACCAATGTCCGACCATTGTTTTTTTTCACCAGATTATGCCAAATAATGCAATTGGTAAATGGTAAATATTATTGTGCCACTGCCATCTTTCCATCTCCTCTTTTTACACTTATCTAAAAATCCTACAAACACACAGAATAAAAAAATGGAATACTTTTTAGTTGCAAACATTTTTAACACCTCCAATATTTCTACAAATGTGGAATGCCATTGCACCTTTCTGTTTCCTGAACTTTTGGAAAGTGTATTTAATATGTATTTATTTATTTCTTTAGATAGTGAAACAAGGCAGAGCAGTGCTTTATAGTAAATTTCTGTGGGGTTGGCAATGCATATTTTAACTCTTGCCACTGGCTCCCTTCACCAATTAAAACCACTGTAGTTATAATATTGTTTTATGTCTGCTTGCTCTTATGGTTTATGTCAATATACAAAAAAGCTTATATAATAAAAACAAACTGAAAATGACTGAAGAGTTATCTTTTTATCTGAAAGACCCTTTGCATGCCATAAACTATCCATACTGTATGTTAAATATAATGTACACCAATGGTTCCCAAACTTTCTCAGTGGAGGCACCTTTAGGGTCTCCATAATTTTTCAAGGCACCCCTAGGACAATTACCAATTTTTAAGATTTTGAGTCAAAATAGTGTAATAACTATTTAGGCAAAGACAGAAGTACTTCAGGTTGATATGAAATCTTGTGTTGCTCCTATACAAGACATAACAATGTGCTTATAAGTAACACTAGCAATGTGGCACCACGTCGGAAAAAACTTTCTGCGGGACCACTATGAGAGCGTTGTGGCACCCCAGGGAGCCACGGCATACAGTTTGGGATCCACACTGTACACCATAAATATGCAAAAATAATATTTTTGAGACTGGAGCATCCTTTAAAAAATAAATGTCATTAGGTGATTTTGCACTTACTGCCACGCAGGTGCCTGTCTGTGCTGCTTTTCCAGCTGACTGGGAAACCAAGGATTGTAGTTTGCGTAGTTGTTCAAGAAGAGACCTTTAAATACATAACAAAAAACAAAATACCTAATGAATTTTCATAGAAATTCTATATACATAGAACTTTAAGAGGCAGATTCAAAGTTGCACTTACAGTTTTTTTAGGTGCAGTGTAAAACCGAGCAAAATAATTTTTAATCACTAATTTATGTATTTTTTCAACAAACCATTATATTGGGTTTTTCAAGAGATAGGGGAAAAGCATATTCTGATGCGTATTATAATGGTTTTAAATATATGCTACATAGGGCGGTATTTAAGACAAAAAGACAAAAAAAGACAAAAAGACAAAAATAAGCCAATTTAGCAAATTAGTATAGATAAAGTAAATCAAAACAGTCACAGAGTTGTAACAGCGACAATAATACAAAGCAAAGGCATAAGGTCATGACTGTTTCAATAAAAGCAATATGAATGACATACACAGGCCATAGAGTAGATCTTAAATAGTAGCCTAAAGAGAAAGCATGGATATTAATTTTTCCATTTTGTTGCATTCATAGATTTTAATAAAATATGTAAATTAGAGTTGTTCTAGGAAACTTTACCTCTAAACTCTCCTCTATACATGGCTCCCCTGCAGTTCAATGTATGGTTTTGCCCGGGTCTACACGTGCAGCCAATCAATGCAGAAACTGGAGCCAATAGGCTAGCTGCATGAGCCTCCTGCCAGGATTATGGGTCTAAGCAAGAGAGGGTAATCAGACAACCTCTTGCTGGGAATGGTAAATGCTCTTGTACGTGCTCAGCTTTACAGCTGTTTTGCACTTATTCTTGGACTCTGAAACAGCCCCCATATGTGCTTATGCTCTTTATGCTCTTAACAAACTCTCTCACACAATCTCCTACTCACAAGTTTGTAATTCATTAAATATATGCCACTTACATGTTATGTTTCTCCAGCTGCATAACTTTGCGCTGAAGCTCCTGGTTCTGAGCTGTGCATGCAGACATTCTAAGAAATATACACAAAGATTTGAGAACTGGAAAAACAGAAATGATATATATATTGGACATTTAATTCTTAGTAAGTCACAATGATTACACCTTCTTTCTTCACTTCACTTCACTGTATCAATCTGAAAGTAATGTATTATTTGTAACATTGACTTAAAGTAATGGAAATAATACAGATCATAAACAGGATGGTCCAATAATTGAGCATAACAATTATATAACATTTTCTCTTTGTCATGTCAAGAAAGCTTACATATTTTTTGTTTAAAAGAAGTGCCTGCACAAAAGACCAATAACCTTGACGTAATGATTAAAAAAATTACTTCTTTACATTTATTATTTATAGATAAAGAGAAAAAAAACTAGCTAGTGATCTAGTGAGATACCATTCCGTTTGGCTAAAGTTATCGTGTAACCGCAGTCGAATTGCCCCAGGTAACCTATCTATGTAACCCTCCCAAGTAGCGAAAAAAGAAGCAAACACCCGGTCCTTATCTAGTAAGGCTTCTATCCAGTCCATAGCGAAAATATTATACAATTTGGATTTAAAGAGGGCTAAGGATGGAGCAGAGGGGGATAGCCAGAGTTGAAGAATGGACTTTTGGGCCGCGGCGCTAATGGCCAACAACAACTTCTGTCCCCCTGGATAGACCCGTTGATTGGCAGGTAAGATACCCAAGATGGCCCAGACAGTGTCGAGGGGTACCATATTGACCAGATTAGTCATAGCATAGCGGCACACTCCCACCCAAAAGTTGCGTATAATGGGACAGTCCCAGAGGCAATGATAGAGATCCGCCTCATCCCTGCCACAGCGAAGGCATGCATGAGAATCCAGGAGACCCATTCGAAACCTTTTCAATGGCGTAAGGTATGTGTGGTGAAATAACTCAACAAATGTACTGGCCGGGAGGGTTTTACAAGAAAAGGTCAAGGCCTTCAGTAATTTATCCACGGTGAGAGATGGGAAAACTGTCGTCCACTGACACAGTCCCCCCGAAAGGGTAGTATAGTCGAGATGGGAACGCAGACAATGGTAATGGTATGCAATGGCCTTCTTCCGAGGGGGCCGAAGTAGTAGTAACCGGTCCAGCGGATTCGACCAGTCTTCCTGAGTGAAATGGGAGATAACAGACATAATGTAATGGTGTAAGTAAGTAAGTATGCTATGGGGAAACTGGTGATGCAGCTAAATTTCGATCCCGCCTCATCATAGGTGAGTGGCGCCCTGTGAAACCCCTGAAGGAGGTGACCAATACATTCAACTACCCCAACCCTCCAACATGCAAAGTATCTAGATGTCATGCCTGGTGTGAATTGTGGGTTGTGCACAAATGTCTGGTGTATAGAGAAATGAGAATTAAGGCCAAATTGGAGGCGTATTTTATGCCATACTCTTTTGGTGGTCCGTAGAAGAGGATTATCTTTAAGCGTAGGTGGGAAGTCAGTGTCCAAGCCATGGAGGAATGTGTAGAGACCCATGCCCAGCCCCTGCAAGAAGCCAGTCTCAAGTAGGGTATTAGCATAGATATCCGTGTGGCGGAGCCAGTCCTGAAGATAGCGGAGATGGGCAGCGTAGGAGTACACAGTGACATCAGGAAAGTTAATCCCCCCGTTTGCCTTCGGTTGTTGGAGTTTAAATAGGCTGATCCTGGCCCACTTACCATGCCAGATAAAGCGTCTGAAAAGTGACTTAATTTGTTTATTATCGCTAACTGTCAATATAATAGGCAGAGCCTGCAGGAGGTAGAGGAGACGTGGGAAAGCAATCATTTTGATCAAGTTGGCCCTCCCAGTAAAGGAGAGAGAGAGGTGAGACCATCGCTGAAGGTCTGTCTCAATAGATTTAATCGCCCTACCAAAATTTAACGCATATAGCTGAGAGGGAAATTTCGAGATTTCAACGCCCAGATAAGTGAAATGTCGAGGAGCCCACTTCAAGGGCAGACCCAAGCCCCAGGGAGGCGCGCGACGGTGGGGAGTAAGGAGCAATGCCGTGGACTTGTCCATGTTCACCATGAACCCAGATATGGAGCCGTAGACCAAGCTTGTCAAGGATGAGGTGCAGAGAGTCAGCCGGATTCCCAATGTACAATAAAAGGTCATCAGCGAACGCCATGAGTTTAAGGAGAGGGTCTTGCGCCAAATTGAAAAGCAGGGGGGACAAGGGACAGCCCTGTCTCGTCCCACGATGGAGTAGGATAGGATCCCCCCTCGAGTGATTTTTTTTTATAGGGGTGCCATTAGGTTTATAATGAACTGGTAACATGACTTTACTGGGACAATTGTATCAATTTATAATTTTAGGCACCTGTGATTCTTAAACCATAAAACTCAAACCATATAGATCTCAAAATGCGGATTTATTCATAAATACCTGGACTCTAGTCCATCCATATACTCTTTCTTCTTTTTTCGACTTTCTTGAGCTGATTGTTTGTTCCGAATTTTACGACGGATTTTTTTAAGTACTCGCTCCTCATACTGTTCAAAATGTATCAGAAATAAGCTTCAAAAATTTATGTAAAATAATTGTAAATAATTTTATATTTTAAAACAAATAACATGATGATTTGGGCTAGCTTGTTAAAAAAAATAAATAAACACACACAGATGATGACGTTTCTAGCTATTTCAGTGGGCTTTGTTTTTCAGTAAGAGGGAACTGCAAGTCAGTCAATATGGCAAGTAGATATATTATACTGCTCTGATAAAAGTCAACATGACTCCAACAACTCCTGCAGTGCTGAGTTCACAGAAATTGGGAAGCAGCAGACACAATGATGTCGTGGAGTCATTTAATGTCACTTGCGTCTTCAAAAGAAGGAGGAAACCTCATTTTGTGCTAAATTAAGGCCAGACAGTACATAAAGTTACTCGGAGCATAATATTTTTAGTCACATTTATCCTTCCTTATAAAGCGAGGTCAAATGTTCTATAAGTACTGAAAGGTGACTTCCTGACAACTGCTGAGTGTATTTGCTCCAACCAATATCTACTAGAAACAATTCACCTACTAGTCTATTAAAAAGGCGAAAAGGTAGGGTTGTGTTATTTAAGCCTCAAGTGTTCCAAGAAATAAACTAATGGTCCCTTTTCAGAGAGATATTCCTGATGGAGGACATAGGGCCAGATTCAGATCTTTAGGCACTCATGATTTAGTCAAGTATGGGTAAAACCATTTTGAATTGCAGGGGAGGTAAAATGAATGTTATATCCTGTTCACACTGAGCTGTATTACCCAGGCAGCTCAGTCGATGGCGCCTTTTAAACTACCCAGGCAGTGCTGCCCGGCTCTACTACCCGGGCATTAAGCAGGGTTTTACCCTGCTTGGTCCTGGGTAGGCTGTAATGTGTATTGTGCCTGCCGGTTAATATTACTTGACTAAATCATTACGTGCCTAAATATCTGAATCTGGCCCATAGTGTGTAATAATAAAGAATAAGAATGTTAAACTTTACTAACAACAAGCGATTCATTAATATTATTAATGAAGAGCTTATTATTAGTAAAGTTTATCTGTGAACATGACAAGATCGCAGAGTAGCAGGGTGGCATGTTGGCAGGGGAGCCACCGGACAACAGAACAGGGATTGCTATACTGCTCTCTCTGCTATGGCAGTGAGTGACATGGAACTCCTGTTACCTTGTTGGCAATAAAATTGAGTCTGTAGGGGTGCAAGAACCAGAGCTCAGTGTCACTGAAGCGTTTAGTAAAGTGCCTGTACATTTATATGTCAATACACGCAATTAAGCTGATAGGTGCTTCAGCTCATTTGCACCCACCCTCTTCCTGCACCCAGGACATTCGCACTAGCATAGTTATGGCCCTACACTGACATATGATTCAGTGGCAGCTTGTACATTGCCAGTGGCTCTAGTATGTTGATTTCTTTGTTACAGTATTTAGTATCTGAATCTGTATACTTTATTCATCTTATTAATAAGAAATTAGCTATGCATAAGCTATTTTACCATTGTAATGTTACCTTGGTGAGTGGTAGCTGGGTAGAAATGATTACTCCTTCCTTTGAGAGAAGTTTCTTTTCATCTTCAGTCAGTACTAATTCTCCAAAATTTCCAGAATTATGGCCATTCTGTGAAAGGGTCTGCTGCTTCATTTAAAAAAAAGTAAAATAATAATAAAATAATACACAAGACAGCCTGCTATAAAATGTTGTCTACGGGTAAAGAATAGGAATGTAGAATGTAATACTACCAAGAAGGTAGTACAAAGCTTACCATATCAAAATTATTTGATAGCAAAAGATCTTTTACAGTGAGAGAATAAGACATCTCTGTTGTCTGAGATGGTATTTTAGTATTATCACCATGGAACATCGGTTTTGTCAACATGTCTAAAAAAGAAAACACAATGATTCTAAATGGAACATCCCTTTTAATTGTCCAACAAAAGTCAGCATACTTGGACTCATTTTACCCTGATATCACTTTTCTATTACAGAAATGTCCAGGTGGAAATTATTGATTTGCTCATCACAGGTCTTTGAGTATCAGTTCTCATATTTGAGGACCTACAAAGATCTCAATCTTGAACTTTGTCTTACTGATCATCTGAAATTTATTTCTTAAGTAGGCAAATTCAAACCTACTTTGATTAAGGCCATTGCTTACAAACATAATGGTTATTCCAGTCTGTGCTGTCCCACTTCACAGTACTTTGTAAAACTAAATTGTAGGCCCAACAAGCGTAAAATGACTCAAGTCACAATAGATATGCCATTGGTGCTTTTCATTTTATATTTTATTCAGCAGGGGTTTTATGCTCCTATGCATTTCCTTCATAGCAGCATACTGGTACTGGGGTTAATGTGCTATGCTGGCCATACACCACAGCGATATCGTGTGCGATGAGATGCGATGCGCGGCCCCATGGTTGCATATATATATATATATATATACATACACATATACTACATATACATAATATTCTCTTCTAACATCTATCTATCTATCTATCTATATTACATATACATACTATTCTCTTCTAACCTATCTCTCTCTCTCTCTCTCTCTCTCTATATATATATATATAAAAACACTGATTTTGCTTAAGTCTGGATCCAGCCTATTGTAAACAGACTCAGAAAGTGATATGTGACAAACACCTGATCTACAGAAGGATGATCAGAACCAGTGGTCAAAGTGGAAGTATGGACTACTAATATTAAGAAGTATGGGTATGAAAACAGATCAGCCCTGATCAGAACCAAAAACGTAACAGAACAACGAGTGCAACTTCAGGGATTTTAATTATAAAGGTATTTGTAATCTCAAAATCTAAGTTAAATTAATTATCACCCTGTTAAATTACTAACAGTTGAACTATATTAAAATCTGACCTCTTCCTTGCTTCTGTGTATATAGCCTAACCTTGTGAGTTTCTTAACTGGGATGTGAAGCACATGTCAATACTAGATAAAGAATTAACCAACTGACAATGGGTTCTCATATGCAAATAATTTTCACTTAACATGAAACCATGACTGACAAGATTGCAAGAAGCTATGTGGATTCATTTCTAGCTACAAAATCAATCCAAAAAAGTTAAAGGAACTAACTATATATTTATACATATACACAAATTAACAACACTTTGTAATGATCAACAGCGAGTACATGGGTTAAATAAGATTTAAAACATAACCTTTAAAACATAACCTTTACAATAATAGAGAGCATAAATTAAAAAAACACTAGATACCATGAGATTTCTGTCAGGGTAAAATTAGTTGGTTAGTGTAGAGGGAATAAATTGATCAGATATGAGAGAGATGTTAACTTTCCCTACTCATCCCTTACATTAAACTATACTGAGACCCTAGTCTATATACAGGGTAACCACCCTGATAAGGAGGACCCTGACTGGAAAATTACTCTTTAAAAGACCTGTTAATTTCTATCTTTAGCCCAAATATACTCCCAACAAAACACGTTTAGTTTCTTCCCCCACTTGGAGAGCTGATCAGGGAAGTAAACTAAAGACATAAATAAACAAAAAATGATAATCAAAAAACATAAATAAAAGACATTGCCTCACTCTCTCTGAGAACCAGAAGTTGATTGACGCACTTCCCGCTCACATATAACCAGTTAATCAGCCTACTACCACAATGCAGGAGACCAGCTTTCGGGAGCTATGATCAAGGCTGCTCCAGTCACGTAGGTCTGGGACAGAGTCTAATTTTAAAATGTATTATTTAGTGGCACAGCTCATCAAATGTCACAGCTGATCTCAATATCAAGAAATGTGCTCAAATTTGTTCGTGGGTTCGTGGATTTATACTGTTTCAGTGAGAGTAGTGGTGGTAAGGCATATAACCATATGCAGGCCATGACAAAACTTAATATTTACTTGGTGCAATTTTATTATTGCTTGTTT
Organism: Platyplectrum ornatum; assembly: GCA_016617825.1. Lineage (NCBI taxonomy): Eukaryota > Metazoa > Chordata > Amphibia > Anura > Limnodynastidae > Platyplectrum > Platyplectrum ornatum. Next base: position 14,789 of record JABWIB010000094.1, on the reverse strand, counting down.
TTTAATTTAAAAAAATATATAACAATTATACCTTTTGCCCAAATTATTAGTACCTTTTGCCCAAATTTTGCCCAAATGATTTCCCATGTATTACTAAAGACCTTTGATGTGTTTCTCATTATTCATGGACAAGCTACTTTGGAGACTTTGCCGTTACACATTACATATATAATTGTATTTATTTGTGGGTTTTAAATTATATAGATGCACTATAGAGAAAAGGCAGCCTGCATCCAGGTTCTGTGACTGTCTTAGCATGGGACTTTAATGGTTTACTGAATTCTGACTAGTATCAAAGAAAGAAACAGCTCAAGCCATTTTTCCCTGGTGTTCCATCCTTTGGGAAATTAATTGGAGAGCCAATTCTTTTAGATGTATACTTCTCAACCTCCTTACTAAGTTTTCTTGCCATTCAACTATGTTTATTGTAACTTCTTAATCCAGTATCAGCACAAAAACACTATGGGCCAGATTCAGCTTTTCACTCTCATGACTTCTCTCATGGGCAAAACCATGTTGCAGGGGAGGTAAATTTAATTAGTTGCAATCAGCATAACAGGTGACAGCTGATGTTTCCAGCCCAAGTCTAATAACAGTGTAACAGTAACGCTGGTCAGTATCTGTGTGCAAATTGCAAAAATAAAGTATTCTCCCTGCATGCAAACACTAACATTAATTTTATCTCCCCTGCAATTCAACATGGTGTTACCCATGAGAGTGTAAGTCATGAGTGTAAGTCATGAGAGTGAAAATGGCCTAAATTTACTAAGCAGGGAGATTGCAGGGAGATGTGGGAATGTTGCCCATGGCAACCAATCAGATTCAAGCTCTCAGTTTCATTTTACATACAGGAAGTTGAAAGGGTGATTCAACATATTTGGTCCTGTTTTAACCTGACATATGGGGGAATATGGGGGAAGTATTAATCTACTAAAGATGGTTATGTTCCTTAAATTGCTATATCCCTGCAGTCTCTTCCATTACTTCTCAGTCAAGATGACATTAGGCGTATCCATGCAATCTTTCAGTCTTACATTTGGGGTGGTGGGAAGCCAAGGATCAGCTCACTACAACAAACACGACAACAGGGGGGAACAATGTACCTAATATTCAATATTACAATTAGGCTTCCCAGTTTTTGTATCTGCGTGATTGGATCTTATCAGTACACTAACACTGGCATTCATCTGCTCGTTTTTCTGCACCTCCAGGCCTTCAAGGTCCCAGTATTGTAAAAACCCAACACTGATGTCTGTTCATCGCCTGTGGTTCCAGTAGCAACACCCTTACTTTTTCCTCCACGTTTGCTTTATTGGTAACCCCAATTTCCGAAACTGCATAGCTGCTTGTCTTTCATGATCTGGGAGCAGGAAGATATTGTTAAAGTTGCTAGCTTTGTTTCAAGGAAGCACAAGCTCCCTTTGACATTTCTGCAGACACACTCCAAGTTTGAGGTCATCAGGCAAAAAGATCTAGCTTTTATCTTATAGTTAAGTTTTAGCTGCAGTCAACTACAATCCCTTATTTGTGACTCAGATAATAGCTTGACTATAGATAAAGATATATAATGACTAGTCTCCAAATAAAGCAAGAAATAAAGCAAGTAAGAGAAGAATAATTAAGGAATTGCATAGGACAGAGCGTAGGTGCAGACAAATGATCTGCTACATTGTTGCTATTATAACTACTTCCATATAAGTCATAATTAACCTGTAATGTATACAGTAGGTAAAAGTATTATCACTAAGAAAACTTCTGAAATGTAGCAAAACCACAATAAAATCTTGAATACCATATCACTGCAAATAAATTAAATTCTTGTTGGACATGACAAGTCCCTTGCATGCTCCTCGTTACTTGTAACATAGCAGCTGTCTTTGAAAATCAAATAGTTAAGCAATGTCATGGTGAGAGGTCATTAGCCGTATGAATATATTCTTCTGAAAAGAGATTTTCTTGCTTTTGATCAGTTTTATTATTAAAGAAATAAATTATAACTCTACCTATTTCATGATATGTAAAATAAGGTACACTTCACTCATCACACACATATAATGCCTTTATTTATACTCTCCTTAGATTCTTTAAAAGTTTGAGGTGATTAAATATTCAACAAAGAGCCAGCGTAATGAAGCACCCTGTTTCACCTACCTCTTCCAAAAGAAAGCCATTTAATGAAAGTAATTTGTCTATTGTAATTTAATGCTATGCAATGCAAGTAATTGTGGAATATGGAATATAGCTGTATGCTCACCCAGATCTATAGATACATCTGGCTCTCGTCGATCACTTAGGCTTGGCATCACATGGCATGAGTCTGTATAGTGGTATTGGAATGGACTGTCCTGTTGGTCTGAATGTGCATCTTCTGATACTCCACTATCACTAGCTGCTGGTGACCAGAGATTTGAGTCTGAGAGGGGGTCATCAGAGGCCATTAGCAAAGAAAAAAGTGCTTCATCCTCCTGTGGTGGTATCTAAAGGAGGGGATCAGAAAATTGACAAGAAGAAGCAATGGAATAGTATAATAACCTATCTCCTTGTGTACTCACATTTGTCTCTGAGGCAGTCCAAAAGGGCTCAGAAGCTGAATATTCATGACGAAGAATACCATCCTGACAATCAAATAGTAGATCAAGAAGCTCCAAGCTTTGCATGTTACTCTGATCAAATTCATTGGTATCCTATTTACAAAAAATAAAATTGTTTAGAGAACAGGGTAGGACATGGCACCTCCACCATTATCTTCCATGCCTTGAATGTATCATCCAAATGATCATCACAGATCATACACATTTTTCTTATTTCTCCATAGTATACATGCTAACCTCTCTGTGTTTTTCTGTGAATTAATACTGATTGTCACTGCTTTTTGTTGCATCCTGTAGGCTAGCTCTGGGCAACCTAAATTTTGAAACTACAAGTACAGCCACAGAATGAAAACTATTATATATGTGGTGTGCTCAAAGTCTTTATCAGTAGTAATCAACTTTCATTCATCATTTTTTAACAATAATCCAATTTTATCAGCAATATATTTGTAATGGATTTGAATTTGCTGTATACAGTTTTTCCCTTTGGAGCAATCTTGGACATTTTATGACTTGCTTCTAGGAGTTGCTGTTGAACTGTTTTTTTATTGTATTTATTAACCGGCTTCAGCCTAGTTATATAGGATTCCCCCACCCAGTCGAGGTTGCCAGTCAGTATCACTCTCACCTTGTTATCTGTTCTATGTGTTCTATTTGTTCTGCTGTACCTTGTTTATCTGCTGTGTTCTGTACAGTTTCTGTATTTATTTGTATCATTTAGTGTTTATGGTTGGTAATGCTGTTCCAGATTGCTCTCTGTCCATTTACCTTTTCCTGCTTTTGTTTGCACTAATACATATGGGTTCTCAATTTCTCAATTGTGTCTGGTGTTCATTGTTTAGCCACATCAGTGGCTGTCTTCCAGAAGCTGTGATCTACTGGGTGCCTGCAGTTGCAAGTCTGTCCACACCATAAGGACTCCAGTGTAGATCAGTCCCCAGTTAGTACTCATGCCCTAATAGCAGGATCATAACAATATTAAAACAAAACATGTTTTATAGGCCTGTACTGATGATTCACTGGTTCCACCTAGGCATTGAGAAGCTAAAATACCATTAGGGGATTCAGTTCTGTTGTTGATTGGCCTAGGAATAGAATGAATCTTAGTCAAGGGCAATAACCTATGCTGCCAGACCCCCTTATACAGCTTTAACAATTCATTTTTTGGCAAAGTGAAAAAAGATCTCACAACTTTTTATTTTAATTCTATGTTACTTTTCAGCAAGTGCAGATATCTTTTGACAATTGCATGGTGCAATAAACCCAGTGCAATTGTGTGCATTATGGAAACCCATCTCAGTATTGTTTAGCACTTGAAACCAAAATTAAAAAGTATTCTACAACTAAATAAATATTAATGTAATATCTTAGTTTAAATTACAATTAAAACAAAATCTTTGTGAAAATATTTAACAGTATAAGACTCAGTGCTTCATTAACTAAGAGAGAGTTAATATACTGAGAAAGTCTTTTGTTAATATTTTGGCTCTCATTGCACTGTCTCTTCCTCCTCCTATTACAGTCTATGATAAAAAGCACTAAATCATAACACGAAAATAACCACCATAATCAACAGCAGTGCTAAAATGGAAGAAGTATTTTTTCTGTATTATACACAGATTTGTATTATAGCATTCTACCCATAAGTACCCTCTTTTCATTTGTTTAATAATTCCAGCTATTAGGGATAGAAAAAGGGAGATCTCAGGGGAGAATGCTGAATTACTAACAATAACGCTGTCTTCATCCCAAACATGATTATTATTACTCCAGAAGCAGAGTGATAAACTCGACTTAATGGGTTAATAAATATGTGTTGGCACACATTGAGAAAAGAGGGCTTGGGGTGATCTATGATACATGGATCGCCACGAAAAGAGCAGTGATCCAGTCATCTAGTCACTTTCACAAAACTTTTTCACACCAGTATACCAGGGTTGCTGACTCTCCATGAAACTCCTGAATTTCGGGCACTACTCCCAGTATCCTAGGAGAGTCAGCCCTGAGAGGCACACTGGTGGGCGCAGCTTAATTACATTAAGCTCTGCCCACCAATATTAACAGGTATGCCTTTACCATCCATGGGGCATAGTTTCCATAATTTTTGTCCTCTTCCCAACCCCCATGGTGCCAGCCTTTGGCTTCTCCTGAGAGGGAGAAAACAAAAGTCCACAACCCTGCACCAATTTGGTGTGCCAGGCAGATTACCAGAAAATGGACCTTACCAGAAGTATTTTTATTATATTATATTGTATTAAAAAAACAAATAAAGTTGGATTCAAATATTTTTTGCAAATCTGATTATATTGCTACTTATTCTCCTTATTTGTGAATGCCCCACAAATGGACCTCAAAACCAGCAGAAGCCTTTCCTCCAAGATTCCCTTTCTATATAATATAATATAATATACAAAACTGTAAAACAATAAAGGGCACTATTTCCACTAAAAATTTACATTTACAGATATTGTCACTAGGCCAGTGGTTCCCAAACTTTCTCAGTCAAGGCATCCTTAGGGTCTCCATAATTTTTCAAGGCGCTTCTAATGCATACAAGCAACGTGGCACCACTTCGGAAACAAGTGGTGCCATCTCATGGAGATTGGCTGCACAGTTTGGGAACCACTTCACTAGGCAATAACACAACATGGATAATAGATATTGTGAAGCTATAGGTTTAGTAAAGTTCTAATGGATCATAATTGTATTATTTATTCTATCTATGCCAAAACCTTTTAGCGAAGTTCTATTTAATCAATTAATTTATGGCCTATGCCTAAACCTAGGACCAAGGGCTTATAACATCCAATATATTTTGAAATCATACGAGATTAGACAAAATGATTTTGCAAGACAATTGCAGTTAAGGTAATTGCTTTTAATATTCCCCTTCTGATCATAACTTATTATCAGTCAGTCAGATAGTTTTTTTGGACTTTACCCTAAAGTATGTGTGTATCATACAGATGACTAAATACAGGGTTCAAAGGCAAAGAAAGCAACCGAACGGCACATTGCTACAGCTTTTACCTTATTTTAATAAAAATAAGTTTGTATATTTAATTGGGTACAATTATTTCTTTAAATTACATACATAGAATTCCACAAATAGGAACAGAAGTACAAAATAAAAATATGTACTATCCTTCTAATGAACGAAAAGAAGTTTTTTTTATATGGCAAGTGTTTTTTCTGTTGGGTATTCACTCCCACCATCTTTTCAGTGAGGCAGTCAGCTGATTAAATGTGGCTGTACCCATTTTTGTTATGACTTTAAGACAGGCATAAAAATGACTGCTGGAACTACAGTGGGGGTATATTGTGAATTGGGGCATGACTGTTGACTGTTTTACAAACATATATATATATATATATATTTAGGTGAGTACTGACACACTGCAATAGCCTAATTAAAGTGAGACAAATTAGGACGACTAAAATAAAAGTATTTGAAAAATAAAACAAAACTTACCTGTTTCTTTTCTACCTCCATGCCACTCAGAGCTATGATCACCATGCAAATATCTTCTTCTCTTTTTCTTTTATCCCAGAGTGTATATTTCTCAGTCTCAAAAGCTCATCTACCTACTATCAAAATTGTTGTATCACTCACCCTTTTACAAAACAATTTCCTTGTTCCCTCCCCCACACATTTATCACTGGGCTGTCATAGAGAAACATAGTGTTTGTGAAACAAGAGTGCAAAGTCCCCTAAGATGATGTTGCTGTGACCTTTAACATATATTAACATATGAATAATATTAACACTAACCTATACTAAGACTAAATCCTGACAAAATAACTTATAGAAAGCAATGCAACAGTCTGCGCATAAACATATGGTAGTGAATTCCATCTCGGGGGCATGTCAAAGCAATTAAAGCAATAATCTTGTTTTCTGGAAAAGGAGCCTAAGGACAAAAAAACTATTCTAAACCTTATATTTTCTAAAAAAATATTTTTATAGAAAATACCTGTGGCACCCATTTAGTGTGAAACAGTATGCAGTTACTGGTCCAACTAGCTGAATGTCGACACTGATTTGGCTGACAGCTTAACCACAGCTGCATCAATGTTGACAACCTTGCAATTTAGAATATTTCTGTTGGGAACACATACAATGCTGAATGCCCCGGTTTCGACAAAGTAATCATTCCCAAATCTGACAAGGGTCACATACTTTTGGTAATTGAGAAGAGTACATCATGTTACCCTTATTCCAATGCCATCATTGTTTTTTTAACTAGATTTCAATAAAGATATACATTTTAATTATGTAACTGCTAGTTCATAATCTACCTGCTTTTTCTTGTTTTTAGGAGCTCCATGCAGCTATGAAAATCAGATGCTGTTTCACCCTCCTCCTCGCACTCGGCGTGGCACCAGTAGCACTGCGGCAGTCCTGTCTACATAACCCCTTTGAGCACTCTACACATTAAAAAATAAGAAATCATAAAATGCTTTTTTTGCCCTAAAAGCAAGAAGGGGCACTTTTGTTTCTTAATCAGATTCATGGAGCATCTATTGTTATAGCTAGCATTTTGATACTCCATATATTCAGTGTATATTTCAAATCCCAGGTAAAGACACAAGGGGTTTTCAACAGGCACCAATTTATAATGAGGATGTGGACACCAGTAAACTTGCCATATCATAGTGAGCTGTAGTCTGTTGTTGTCTCTGGCCTCCTCCTGCAGAGCTGCCCTGTCTGAACTGATACTCCTCTCCAGCGCTCTTCTGTACCTACAAACAAAATTTACTTGTTTTAGGCACTCTGCTTGGTGAGACTACAAGCCACCAACCAGGCTCCATTTCCTCAACTCAAGCCTCCTTCTTTCCAATCCAGTTTGCAACCTATAGAACTGTTGAATTGTTTGCCTTTCACAATTTTCATTGTTGATTGCTCTAAGTGGTTCTTCTATATCTCTAGAATTCAGCATTTGCTTGCTGTCTGACTTCATCGTGCCACATGGGCCACATTGGGTATCATAACTGATTCCTGCAGTGCCTTTCCCCAGATAGCCCGCATACTGATGGTTAGTGCAGTGGCCCATAAGACGATCTTAAATGGCTGAATACCACTGCCCCACATTTCTCTCTGTTCCTTATGAAATTTTATTTCCTGTTCAGTATGGCTTGGCTGAAAACCCTCCTCGACAAATGTGCTAAAATTTAAGGGTTTTTTGAGATCTACATTGACGTTATCTCCCATCGACGTTCTCTTCTAAATCCCAACTGCATGTCTCCTTCCGAGACAAAGCCTGGTATATGGCGTGAGTGATGGAGGGCGATCCGCTGATTAATCTAGCCCTTGATTAACTGTGTTCACTGACACTGCCCCCCTTTGCTGCTCCCTGTACTGCATGACACTTCAATGTATGTGTTGTTGTACTTACGGATTGTACCTGCTCTGTTAAATTTTGTACTTTACTATTCGAAATTGTATGGCCTAGTCTCCCTGTATACCTATATGACCTATGTAATTGACAATTGTTGAATGTTTCATTACTTTCTGTAACCTCTTTTTTTGACTGTACTGTTACCAGTGTGACTTTGTGGTTTAAATAAAAGTTTGAAAAAAAAAAAAGATAAAAAAAAAATGTCCGCATGATTGTGTCATTGCGTTACTGTTCCCAGGATTGGGAGTGCTTAGTAAATTTAGGCCCTTATATCCAATACAGAGTTCTTTATATATACAAAGGGGTATGGTGCTGGTGTCAGGGTCATAGTGCCGATGGAGGGAGGGGTAAGGGGCAGGTCATCTAAATCACCTTGTAAGAAAATATAAAGGGGTATATTTACTAAACGGCGAGATTGCAGTGAGATTGGAAAGTGGGGATGTTGCCCATAGCAACCAATCAGTTTCGAGTTCACATTCTCCAGTATGTAAAATTAAACTGAAAGCTTGAATCTGATAGGTTGCTATGGGCAACATCCCGACTACCAATCTCACTGCAATCTCGACGCTTAGTAAATACACCGCAATAAGTGATAATTTGATGCATGCTAAGAAGAAAATCTGGATAAAACATGGATGAAAAAATAACCTTTTTTTTGATGAATTGTATTTCTTTTCCCTATTTAAGTTCAGCACTGTGATGCAAAAGAATGCTAAATCAAAGCAAAGGTAAACCAGGGTTGCCTACTTTTGCAAATGGATTTCAGGGAGATTGTGATAAGTGCTGCACAAAAGTGTTGTAACTTATGCCACCAAAGGGGTGTGTCCTGTGGATAGCTCCACCCATGGGTGTGTCTAGCTCTGCCATGAGAATTATTTCACAATAAAAATAGCAGCATCAGTATTTATTGTTTCTTAAATTGTCAGAAAATAATCACTTATCCAGCACTTCAGGGAGTCAGGGAGATCACCCACTTTTCAGGGAGTCTCCCTGATATTCCGGGAGAGTTGGCAACCATGGGGTAAACTTGTTTTATTTTTCAGCGGATGTGCAGCTCTGGATATGGTCCATAGTGTATAGAATCATAAGACTGTAACTTGGTTAAAACGAGCTGTCAGTAATACATTTTCTTTTCGGTCAAAATTGAAATGCAGAGTCCACAAAGTTTCTCCAAAATAACTTTCTGAAATGCTAACCCGTCACAGAATAGCTGAGGACGGGCACTAGGACCCACCAGGCGGAAGACGCAGCCGCGCCAGTTACTGTGCGTGCGCGCTGCCGAATGTGATGGTAACACACTGCTATAGCGTCAGGTACCCAAGTTTGACTATACTCTGGTTTTGTCCGGACCAACCAGGCCTCTGAGCCTCGGCCTGGAGCTGCGGCCTGATCTGCTGAACAGATCATGGATTTGGCGAGGCATGGAGTCAGAAACAGCCCGGGTGAGTTGTCATGTGGTGCTTTAGTATCCATTGAATATTCCTGTTTAATCCATGTATTTCCTCGTTACTGAAGCAGCGGGTTAAAGTATATGGTGTCGCTGAGGAGAATGCAATATGTCACACCTCTGTGGCTGGAAGGTATTGCTATCATATATAAGATAAGTGTGAATGATTATTACATGAATGTCCCCGGCAGCACTGACTAGCATTGGTTATTGTGGAATTACTAGGCTGTGCATATAATGTCAGCTCATCCACTCCATATACATGACTTATTGTACCACCATGATCCTGTGCAGCCTCACCGGTCAATACATCTTGCTGAATGCCTATTGTACTTCTGTAATACTGTATTTATGTTATTACTTTGCTCACCTCTTGCAGTGCATTCATCTTCCTCTTATTTTTCACCTGTTCTTCGGCTGGCTTAACAACCCATCTGTCAGCATTCCTTTAAGGGCTTGTTCACCAGCTCTTGAAATAATTTTACTGAAGCAAACTGGAACCAAATATGTAAGAACTATTTATTTGCATAACTAACAGTAACGTAGCCAATACAACACAACAATCTTAAGCGCCTATAAAAAAAAAAACAAGTTTGTACAAACAATAAATACATCGGAACAAGTGGCCCTAAAGAATATTTACATACAACTATTTATAAAAACATTAACTCTGCAGAAAAGTCTTCCAAAACGGCATCGGCTGTCCCTGTATTTCATAATGGGAACAGAGCACCCAGAACATTGAGGTCCTAAAATACAGGTACTGTTGTCACTACTGCTACCCCCCATAATGCTATAAGTTTCAGCATACCAAGCAATCATGTACTTGGGGAAACTTACCTGTTTGGCTATACCAGCTTTGGTTGTCAGAAATTGTTTTCCTTTCTTTTATGATTTATGACATTTACAGCCTTATTTGTAATGTATGCTAAAGAATTACTTCATCAATGGAAACATTTTGTTATTATGCAGTATCTTGCCTATTGACAGATAAGCTCATTTAGCACATTTATTTATTTCATATTTTTTAAAGCTTTATTTTGATTTGACAACATCATAAAGGAACAACTGTGCGTTTGACACAATTCACATGAAGTCCATAACACCCACAGGAAGACAGCATAAGTCTGCTAGCAATACATGATGTTATATAAAGTACAAAATGAAGATATTCATAACAAAGGGACCCATTACAAAGTACGATCAACCAAAGTTGTTTTGTTAGAAGGGGAAGATGGGCTGGAAAGGGACACGGACAAGGAAAGAAGATGGGGAAAGGGAAAAAAAGAGCTATCTGATATCACAAACACCCCTAGATCCATAGAAACACAAGAAGGACAATAAGGCAAGCATCGCTTGCTATGGGCAACATCCCCACTTTCCAATCTCACTGCTTAGTAAATATACGCCATGATGTGTATATGGGGAGGAGGGGGAGGCTTATACATGAGTCAATAAGTTTTCCCAGTATTTTGTGGTGAAATTGGGTGCCTCTGCTTATATTCGGGTCGACTTATACTCTAGTATATACGGTAAGTATAATGGGTCTCTAGAAAGAGTGATATCAGTAAGAGACTGAATCAGTGATCACGTTAACTCCTCTATAAAGCTGGCCATCCACGAGAACGACATCGTTCTCATAGAATATCACCACCGACAAACGGGGTGATTTTCCCTAGAGAAAATCACCCCGTCTGCGGGCCATCCACGAGAACGATATCGTTCTCATGGTGACCAGGAAAAAAAAAAAGACATGTAAATAAATAAAACATACTTCTTGCGCTGGCTGTCATCTCTGTCTCGTACGGAGAGACGCTGCATATACGTGACGGCGCCATCCATCGTCCCGTGGATGGCCGCCTTAAGAGAGAAAGCTTCATCTTGCAGCCATCACACACTGAGAAAGCTCAATGTCTTGTGAACCCCTCAGCCTGCAGGTCTGGACTGCTTCTCCTCCACTACTAAGAGTGAAAGGTAAGATTTCTGTGCAGGGTGTTTTAAACAAATGTTTACATAGGTTTACATAATTAGGAAAGGTGGATTAGAAATAGCTAGGTGCTTTTGATTTTTGTTTTTTTTTTCAATTAATTTTTTTTGTTTTTAGTATTTATGTAAAAGGAAGTATAAGACATCATTTTCATTAAATAAATTGCATGGAGTGTTACAGTACTACATTTCTAGATACAGTTGTCCATTTTCAAGCTTGAACTTATTTATTAGTGGATGTTTTTTGGTTACTGTCTTATATCCCTAAAGGGTTACATGAGGTGAAAGTAGTACGTCGGGGATTACTAAAAGGGCAATATATAAAATTTTCCCATTTCATTAATTGAATTTTATTATTCCACCAATAAGTGATTGAGTGAAATGCAGAGCCTAATTTTACATCTTGATGCAGCTATTTATTGTGTATTCTATTACTAGGTTCATTTTGTTACTGTTCTCACTTAAAAAAAACTGTATTACTAGAACCATGTGTAAACATCTAAAATGAAATAATTTACTTTTAAAGATAATCCTAATTTTAAAAAAATCTGATTTTGTTTAAAAAACGATTTTTATGCAATTCTGATCACAAGGTTCTCAGTGGTCCTTGTCAGGATTCAGGACCAGGTTGGTATAAGACCCTTACAAGGCCCAGTAGACAGACTACTACTGTATGAGCATACCATATTATATAATTTATATAAACAAATCATATTATTGTTCACCAGTTTGAATGTGTTAAAAATTGTTTTACTTCTTAAATTCTGTGTAACTAGAAATAGGCCCCATAGCAGACTTTTTAATGTGCCCCCAACTCAGGTCTTAGTAGTGAAAAAAAAATGGTACAGGTAACACATTTAGTAATTATTTGCTATATACAGTCATCTGTATAGAAGAGCATTGAAATCATAGTTGTTTCTAGAAATAATAAAGCTATATTTCTAGTTAGCAATCTTAATACTATGATTTGCAGCAAGGAGTCTTCCTATACGTGCTATTGTTTATTAACAAGTGGAGTCACAGGTGAAGGCAGCAAGGACCTTCTCAATATACAAGGCTTCACTCGCCTCTTTTCCTGATGGCAACCTCATCAACTGACCTGACCATAGTGATGCAGGGAGCTCAGGCAGCGTATGAAACTGCAGGGAGTGAAATTCTGAACTTTCTGTGCCTGTTATGTGATATTTAATTTAACACTCTTATTCTCACAGAACAGTTCTCACCCAAAAATAATATCTAATTCAGTCTTCAGTATGTTTAAACATAGTAAATTTTCAGATTAAGCTGTATTACATCTGTTTTGTAACAAATAATCCTAATTGTATTACATACTGTTGTGCTACTTTCTCTTTTATATATCATTAACAATTAGAGTTAAGGATTGTTGCTTGCCAGCCCACATCTTTCCCTTGGAAAATTGTGATTATGGTAAATCAATGTTTAAATATATGTAGCATGCCTATATGTATCTGTCTGTTACATAAAATTCCTAATTTAAAGGTTTTCTTTTAGCAGATGGTAAAATAAAGAGAAAACCAGTCCTGCCTGCCCTAAACTTAGCACCAACAATTGCCGAAGGTCCTTCACCAATAAATGATGGATCGTCTGAGTAAGTGTAGTCAATGTAAACTTGCCAATGAAAAACTCCCAAGTACATCATATCCTAAATAATGTAATTGTAATAATGACATGGGGCTGCATTGTCCCATGATTTCATACTTGGTACTTGGTTGTCATTACCATGTTGTTGGCTGTGATCTGAATTGGTCATATTGCGATTTAAACAACTCTCCTCCCCACTCAAAATATAATACCCTTGTATGATATGATATTTGTTTTTTATTATTTATATTTTTAATAGAATTATTTTTTCATTTTATTGACTTCCTGGTACAGAGCTAACCTTGTAGACCTCCAAAAGAAATTAGAGGAGTTGGATTTAGATGATCAACAGAAAAAGCGTTTGGAAGCATTTCTTACACAAAAGGCAAAGGTGGGAGAACTGAAGGATGATGACTTTGAAAGAATCTGTGAACTTGGGGCAGGAAATGGAGGTGTTGTTACAAAAGTTCGACATCGACCCTCTGGTCTTATAATGGCTCGCAAGGTCAGATTTATTTTTATTTTCACAGCTTTTTTTTTTATTTATTACTTCTTTTAAATGTTTAATGCTATATTTTTGTGCCACCCCACACCCTTTTTCCATATATTACAGTTGATTCACCTAGAGATCAAGCCAGCAATTCGAAATCAGATAATTAGAGAACTACAAGTCCTACATGAATGTAACTCGCCTTATATTGTTGGATTTTATGGAGCTTTTTACAGTGATGGAGAGATTAGCATTTGCATGGAGCACATGGTAAGAGACGTTAAAGTTTTCTCTTTCTTCCCACATACTAGTGTAATGGAAGTCCAAATATGTTTTCAGCATTTAAGTTAACTTCTTATTTTGCCAGCTTTGTATTTACACCATATTCAGAAAATATTATTAATGAAGTAATTCACAATCATTCATGCATGCACCATACATTACAGTGAAGAAAACAAAAATAGCAATCTTGCAGATATACCTTTTTAATGGCTAACAAAAATAAAAGTAATGATGTTAAAATAAAGCTTTCGAGACTACTCAGGTCTCTTCATCAGAAAGAAAGTACAACAGAATAACAAAATGTGCTGGAGAGTAAATTCACAGCTCTTATGCCCCCACTATCTCTGGTTCATATGCTTTAGATGCTGTAGTGGGCCATAAAGCCCTGGGACAGATTCATTTCCTGGCTCAAATTGTTATAAATTTGTATTCTCATACCCTTAAAATTGCCTTTTTAATATAATCAACCTGTGGCTGCAGCAATGCCTCGCCACAGGTAAATGAGTATTCTCCTTTATTGTGTGGCAATGGGACCTCATCCTTGCTTTACGTTTTTGTCCTGTTTCCCAAGCATACAAACCCCCCAACAGGAAATTTGGTGCACATTGGGTGCAATATTAGTGATCAATATTAGTTCATTTCTGTATACGAGTAGTTCAGTGTTAAAATTATTGTGGGATACAATCAATGAAATCTCTCATGGAAATGCATACATTCCTCTTTAGAGAAGGTCCAGATGATTGCGTTATGAACAATATAATGTAAGTGTTAAAGGGTCCTGGGGAGTGTTTAATATTACCTTATATACTCCCAGATCCTATATGCAATTCCTAGATGCTCTTATTAACTATCTTCAATGTGTGTAAACCTCCTAATCACACTTGACCTGTTTCACTCCTTTCACCAATATTAAATAACATCAATCCTATATATTTGTATATACAACTATATCTCTTATAATAACCAAAGCACAGTCACTACATATAGATAAA
>JABWIB010000093.1:128132-149565 GCA_016617825.1 Platyplectrum ornatum | reverse complement strand
CTTTATTGTTGCATGTTGCACACAGATACTGACCAGTGTTACTGTTACACTGTTATTACACTTGGGCTGGAAACATCATCTCTCACCTGTAATACTGATTACTACTAATGACATTTACCTCCCCTGCAATTCAACATGGTTTTACCCACTCTTGAGTAAGTAGTAAGTATTGAGTAAATCAAAAGTGCCTAAAGTTTGAATCTGGCCCAATGACAGCTGCAGCAGCTCTGGAAGAGTCTGGAATGTGCTGGAGATTGGTGTGGAATTTCTTAGCTGAAGCCCAGGTTCTGTGCTGTGCTGTGTATGTATAGAGTCTCTAGAACACCACCAGACGTTATATCTGTCATAAACTGTAACTGGGTGAATCCAGATCATTAAACCCCTCTACCACACATACCCATTCACCATAGGTCTATAGGTCATTATATGAAGCCCAGCCTCACCTCTGCCCAGGAATCTGTTCCTTTCCAGGACTTTGCGGGTAACGGAGAAGGCGTAGCGCTCCTCATTGAAGCCAGGCTTACATTGCGTTTCGCTCTCTGCCCCTCCCTGGGATACCTGTAAAGTCATGATACAGTATACTAAAACTTCTTCACAACTTTAAATGGATCAGGATGAGGTTTCAAGCCCCAGAATGGTCCACAACTCCTCTCGAAGGACATTCTGATACTTGTAGTTCCAAGGCACGTCCTACGTCTTAGTGCCATAGCCCAATCCAACCAATAGTCCGTACAGCCGAGCCCAAGCTAAGCCCAATCACACAATATAATAGGAGAGCGGCTCGGTTACCTGCGTTGACATTTACCTTGATTACCAGCAGTATAAAGAGAGCCAGATGATAGACCTTCATGGCTGCAGAGTGCTGCAGAGTGCTGGAGAGTGCTGGAGACTGCTGGAGAGTGCTGGAGAGTGCTGGGGAGTGCTGGAGAGTGCTGGAGAGTGCTGGAGAGTGCTGGAGAGTGCTGGAGAGTGCTGCTCGCTCCGGTAGGAGTTAGGGGAAAGTGTCTTTAAGCCCTCCCTATTCTTCGCACAGGATGTGGCAACCAAACCCTAAAGCCGTCTAAGCACTTGCAGATGTGCGGCTAAGCTGATGCAGCGAAATTCTCCTAATCCAGAGGTTCAATCAGCTGTAACGCGTGATAAGTAAATGCTCTCATAGAGATGTAATCAGCGCTGCTTAACCCGTTGCTGTGACATGTTGGATCTATATTTATTTCTTTTTATTTTGACCCCCATAGGTTTTTTTGTAATGTTTTGGGATGGACGGTGTGAGGGATGAGACGTGTTTGGCTGATACAGACTTGTTAATTGCTTTGGGCAAATAGTTACTGTGAGGCCTCTCATCACACCCGGCCCTCAGGAATGTGTCTGTAGACCCTTTGTGTACATCAGGGTGCACTCCTGTGCAATCACACATAACATGGCATGACACAAAGACCATGGCAATACACAGGGCCGCCATCAGGGGAGGACCGCTGGTCATACAGTCCCAGGCCCGGTTCCCCCCCCCAACCTGGCAGTGGCCCGGCGACCTGTACTGGCGTGCCCTGGGCCCGCTTTTATTGATGGCGGCCCTGACTATAGGGACTGGAGAGGAGTAGCCCTTGGCAGCTGCTTCCCCTGCACTATAGCCAAGCTGTCAGGAGTTGACAGCTTAAACCAGCCCTAGGGCGGCCATCACAAATAGTGGAGCCCGGGACTGCAGCAGGGGCCCGGCGCCGGTGGCATGACTACTCAGTCCTCACTGAGTCCCGGCTGTCTTCTCTCCCTGGCAGCGGCCATGGCCAGCGCTCTATGAATGAATGCTGAGTGCTGTTTATAAATACATTAGTTATATAGCCCTCATACTGTTTTATATATATACACACCACCATTATACACATTCCACCATAATACACACACACACACACACANGTATGTGATGGTCAGTGTCTTGCCAGTAGAGGTATGTGATGGTCAGTGTGTTGCCATTAGAGGTATGTGATGGTCAGTGTGTTGCCATTAGAGGTATGTGATGGTCAGTGTGTTGCCAGTAGAGATATGTGATGGTCAGTGTGTTGCCATTAGAGGTATGTGATGGTCAGTGTGTTGCCATTAGAGGTATGTGATGGTCAGTGTCTTGCCAGTAGATGTATGTGATGGTCAGTGTCTCAGCCCAGGCCCCAGATTGTTTGCAGACTGTACCGGGATACCAAAGGTAGTAGCCGAAATTCGGGCAGCCCTGATCTTCTTCTGCACACAGTACACATGGGATCTGCATTGTGCAGTGTCTGCATTATAAATGTTGCAGCATATAGATCCAGCACTGATCCACATGCATATTGAAGCCACATAAATAGTATTCTGCTGTGGTTCAGCTTCCATTTACTTACTGTAGATGCTCAGTAGCTGCACATTGTTCCAGTGAGAGTCAGACACGTGTGCAGAGGGATACATAGTAGCAAGTTACACACTATAGTGATCAGTGCAGGCTGTCATGCACATGTGTGATCAGTGCCCTGAGCAGTCCTGGGAGAGGGGTGTGTGTGTGTGTGTATGTGTGTGTGTGTGTGTGAGTGTGTGTGAGGGGTGGAGGCTGACAGGTTCTGAGCTGGAGGAGGAGTAGCCCATCCTGGAGTGTAGTAGAGGCACAGAAGCCCACCAGGCACAGGCAGCACAGGGGGGAGACAGAATGGATCCGGCCAGCAAGCTGCAGAATTAAGGATTGCATTCCAGAGGGGGAGTGAGATTGATCAGCTTCAGGGAGACTGCAGAGGGGAATGGGAGGTGCCTGTGGATTGGGACTGAGTCACAGTGCACTTCAGTTGGGAATGTAAAGGGACTGAGTGTGGATCTGGGATCCCTGTGCAGTGTCAGGACCATGCAAAGGACAGACCTATAGTAACCTCATGTCACCAGGACCTGCACCAGCACAGTCACTGGGATTCTGAAAAGTTTTTGTTTACTTTTAGAAGTTTATTATTGTTATTTGTTTTGCACCAACAAGGAATTACTCCATCTCTGCTGCCTCTTTCTGGCTGCCCCAACTCTTATCACTGAAGGTAAGTCACTGCTGTGTACTTTAATAATAATAATAATAATAATAATAATAATAATAGTAATGAATATGCACTCTGGTTATACGAGCTCCACGTTTCCTCCTTTGCACTGATTTGGAATTCCCAGAGCTGAATAGGGGGGTTTGAGTTATTAGACAAGCACTGCTGGAGTTAGGTTACCACCTTTGAATAACGTTATGGGAAACAATGCATAGATTTATAGTGGCCTCTTATTCTGCTTCTAATTGTCCCACACAGGTTGATAAAATGTAGAAATGTTCCCTTACAGCGAGAGCTTTTACCCAGACACATGTGCAGTGGGTGCATGTGATGACCTGCTGTCATTCTGTCATCTACACATTGTTAGTGCATGGTTTATGAAGTATCACTGGAATACTTAGTATAGCTGGGAAAAGTTCTATAGAGAAAATATCAAGGGGATACGTTATTAAGAGGGGGAAATTAAAAAGTAAAAGGAGTTTTGGTTTTTTTTTTATATTTTCGCACAGGCAGATATGATGGACATTTCCTAATGGTTATGGGGATCTTGCACTGCAATAAAACATTAATTGGTCAGAGTTTTTAATGAACCGGCTGACGCTGTGTTAGGATGGCTTTAGTGATGCTACCTGGAGGTTGGGTGCTTGGGAACTCAGTGGAACAGGGGTCCTCAAGCAGTGATAACTAGTAACACTCTCTGTGATGGAATTTGGGGTGATGGAAAGGCTTTTAAGGAGGCGGCAGTTACCAGGGGCGATAGCAGATGGCAAATAGAATATGTAGAAGACATAAAAAAAAAATATTTACAGGGTAATGGGTATGTATCGGCATGATATGCTGAGTGGTACTTGACCTGATTCTATATGGGTAACTGGTACTTAAAAATGTTAAGATCCTCTGCAGGAGAACATTGGGAATGTGGCGAGGTCCATTGACGTGACAGTTTCGTATGTAATAGTGACTATGTCCTGAATTCTGCACGACCATCAGATATGCAAACATTTTAAGTGAAGGATGAGCATCATGACCATTAAGAGGTTAACAGGCAGGTTGGGCAGCGTATGTGAATGAATGATCTGTACTTATGAAATCCACACCACTATGCTCTGACTGTTTACGTTAGCTGGACTTGGCGTGTTTCGAGGAAAGCATTTAGGCTGTGCCATGTGTTACGTTACCTGACATCTCATGTCCTGTCTAATGCTGGGTACACACAGTATGATGAAGCTATTCAGTTAGTTTGTATGATTGGCTGATATGTTGGCGCAACACTAGAACAGTCCGAAAATGCCCTCGGCGGATTCGCAGATATACGTAAACAAGCTGACTGGTGCCGCTCCAGTCATATTAAGTTGGCACAATGCGCTTGCAGATTATTGGGCGCTATTTATGATGTCTACGGGTATCGGACATTTTATCATGAGCTGGGGAGGTTACGCGTGAATAAAGTGAACCCTGGGCCAGATTTACTAAACTATGGAAAAGATGTTATAGATGTTGCCCATAGCAACCAATCAGATTCTAACTGATGCACGAAATGATTTTTAGGCCCAAATCCACAATAAAAGAAAAAGCGATACACTTTTCCGGATTGATAAACCAGGGCTCGAAGTGGGGGGTATATGGGGGTATGACATACCGGCACTTCTCCCACTGATGTAATGGAAAAATTAAAAATCCCCATTGACTTCTATTATTTTCTGCGCTTCCATACCGCCACTTGAATGTCCATACCCCGACTTCCAAATTTCCGCTACATAATGATGTCATCAAGGGGCACATCTGATACCTGCAAAGGGGACGGTGACACACCTGTCACTCTGACGCATTGGTGTGATCTTCACATATATATTCGTATAGTGCAGTACAACTTCATGTCTGCTGAATACCATGCTCAGTCCATTTTACTCTGTATTATGTGTTATGTGTGATGTCTGCGCCACTTACACTTCAATGTCATGTGCTGTCAATGTCCTGCAGTTCCAATGTATAAGGTAGAAGCTGTGGGTACTATTATACAGATTCCCAGTGCAGTCAGAGAGAGAGAGCAAGTGGGACCGTTGTGAGCGGTTCAGGGGGCAGATAGTTTTGGGTCTAGCTCTGGGGTGTATTTAGGGTTGCCAACTTTTCGTTTCTCCCAAACCAAGAACTGGCAGCATGGGGGTGTGGTCTCATGCAACGTAATAAATCCATACATTTGCTATGTATGGGTGATGTCATCAAGCCCAGCCCATTTATTGTAAAGATCGGAGCTGCAATGATTATCATGAGATCACTGCCATAGCCTTGGTCCCGGAGATTTTCTGCCTCTCCAGGGATACTGTGTGAATTGTCCCTGGGTGTATTGCTAAGCTCTTTAGACATGTGTATATTTCACTTGTATATATAAACTGGGTGAATGTGTCTCATCCAGACTCTAATAGCTCCTCTTAAAGTATCCACTGGGCTATCGCCTCCTAGATCTTCCCTGATTAAATGAATTCTCTGGAGAGACATCAAGTTCTTTGAACATTTGGTTTCTTCTGTTGATGCATCGACTAGAACATGAGAAGATGTGGAACTTATCTGATTAGCAAATGTTACCCGAAAAAGCTCTTTATTTTTCTTCTTCTTCCTCAGTGTAGTGGACCTCACATACCTTGGTGTGGTCCATAATAACATGTCCTCCACCTAATGTTGTGGAGCGTATGAATGTTAGAGAAATGTCAGTCTGGTATAGCGCAGTCGTTTGGAGAGTGGAATGATGATGCTGTAAACGTTTCTAGATTACAAAGAGACGACATTTGCAGTAATGAAGATATAATCACTGTGTCTCTCTCCAGCTTTAGCTCATATTAGTGAGATAAAGTGATATTTGCAGCCAGTGATTGATTGAAGACTCTTAGTTTACGCTGATGGGCGGCCCGCCCTGGGGGAAAGGGTATTTGGCATGTCTACTATTTGTTTGAGTTATTTATTTCCTTTATGCCTCAGGTATGAAAAAAACGGATGGAAACCTACAAGTCGTCTTTAGTGCAGGTTTAGCATTCCACTCTCACGACAGGCGCCATTCCCTTCTCATACTCTACTCATAGAATGTGGCTCCCGGGCTGTGAATGGCACAGGTTAGTGACTAGAAAAGATACTGTCTTGACGCTCTCACTTGCCATATCATAATTGCCACAGTCCTGGAATACCTGGGAGACTCATTTAGTTTTGGTCAGTGCTCCCAGACTTCTGAGAGAGTAGGCCATCTACCCGCATTAAAGCATGCTGGGACATGTAGTTTGCCAACCCCCTGGAGAGCCACAGTTTGCCTAGCCTTGGGCTATGTCTATGCTGTTGGATTATGCTTGGGGTTTTAGTTCTATAACATCAGGGGAGACAAACGTTGCATGAGTCTGATAGTAATGAGTAATAGCATTGCCTGGAACTTAAACCAAAGTCATTTTCAAATTGTTTTACTAATTGATTTTTTTCTTTAATGTTTTACCTGTGCAGCTAAACAATGCCGGCTATTTATTATGCAGCTTACTGGGGATGCTGGACAGATCTGAGCGTTTCTCATGAGCGACTATTTGGTTACACTTATCTGATTGTCAGTGTGCCCGTACTGCTAACGGCCACCACGCAGGAAGCTGGGCGTAATTATAAAGCTGTAAGCGCATGGCAATATAAGCTATGATGCATGGAAATGGCGCCTACAGAACTATGACAGAACGAAACGCTCCGTGAGTTTGGACATTTTGTTGCACTTTGTAACTTTTAACACTAATACTGTCGACCTCAGTCAGGGATAAGACTCCTGTCTAGTTCATTTTTATTGACTGATGCTATGAATGGGTGGGGCTTGATGATGTCACACTTGCCCATTCATAGCAATTGTTTGGGTGTTTCCATTTAAGGTACAGGGCTCTTGAGCAAATCAACACCCTAGGGGGGCGATTCAATCGTTTTCGTGGCCCATTGCGCAAGGGTGAAATATTGCGTCTTCTTGCGCCTCTTAGAGCCATGTATTAAGGGAAGCGGGTTATGGCGTACGTAAAAGACATGAAAAAGTGCAACAACTGAATTGCCCCCCTAGAGACTAGTATGCGAAAAGAAATGCTGTTATGGTGCGTAGGAACGAGGGTGTAGAAGGCATGCCCATCATCTTTCCCAATTCCAGCGTATTCCAGGTATTCCACATGAACTGTCAGGGTAAACCTACGCCGCCTGCTCCAGCTGTCATGGGCTCCAGCAGATGACACAAGGGTGATGTGTGTTTTCACACTACGCAGGACAATCTTGGTGAGAGGTTCATGTTGACTTGCCAAATACCACAGGGGATGACTCCCAGTGTCTGTCATAAAGGCAAATATAGGCTGGGCACCGAGCGGCTCCTCTTAAACATAACTCTTCTTGTAAGAACCTGTGCTGGAATAGCTACATATTTCAGTCAGAAAACATGGCCGCCTGGACGTCAACTCACACACTGATGGATGCTGGCACCAGATCTGTGTGTACACAGTGTTCCCTGGCTTCCTGGACTAAATAATCCTGGGGAAATGCTATTTTTTTAGCAGACGTACCTCTGTGAACATACGTTATTTGTTATATAGGTGGTTTCTTATATTTAATACAGTAATATAGTATTAATGTATTATCCAGATTCCTGAGTATATGGTAAACCAGTTACAAAGCAAATAATTGATGCTGTTAAACTATTTAAAGAGGAGACAGTTGTGGGAAATACAGGGGAGGTAATTATAGTGTATATTTGGGATTATGCCACTAAGTACGGATGACTGTTTAATAGAATGGTTTATTTATAAAGGATTATCTTCATAATAATTGTTAAAGCCTCTTCTTAGTGGCAACTCTGGTGGTAGCTGTTGTGTTTTTGGATGAATGGCAGAAATGTGCCTCATTTGCATATGTCGTCTACGTACCCCGGCCTCCATGATCGCTTTGAGCATACCTCCCAATTATCCCGATTCCAGCGGGACTGCCCTTTTATATTGCTTTTGCCTTAAACAATGGGAAAAAGGGCCAAGGCGGGTCTTATTTATTCAGATTTTTTGTGGCGGAAAAAGGTACAACTACATTGTAGTTCCAATTCCCAATCCAGAATTGCTGCCTTGCTAGGGGGCAGAAATGGCCTGTTACTGCCAGGGGCAATAAATTCTAATCTAAACAATTGCCATTCAACTGGGCAGAGCCTGCTGACCGTTGTAGTTCACCCACAACCGCATAGACTGTCTATTGCTTCCAAATGTTGTATCATTGACAAGATATTTATTGAAATTAACAGATCCCTTCAAGCATTGTTCTAAGATGAGAAGTCATTACGTTTGCCAGACTATGTAGGGTTCCAGTATCTCATATATCTGTCATTATGATCCAAGTATTGTCTAAAAATGTATTTTGTCTACATTCAATTTAGCTGTGCGTCCACTTTCATAAAACATATTTTGGCTAATTCTTTTTTATTTTTAGAGCCTAAATAAGATCTGTGGTTGGTATTGAGCTTGGAGTGTCTGCATAATAATCTTTGGCTGAATGATTTTTCATGTCTCCTCTGTCTGTATTTGGAAGTAAAGTTATGAGTTGAAGGATTGGTGCATATCTTACTTTATAGGCTAACAACCCATGTTCTGATATAAGGGGCATAGATGCAGGTAATAGAATAGCATAAAGGTTTATTGTAACACATGAATTCAGAAATGCGCTAGGATCATTGGCGGAACTCCAGACGGTGCAATTTGCTATGAAGTTCAGAGGAGTGGCCTCTGGCTGGCTTTCTCCATGCAGTGCAAGCTGTCAGAGAGTGACCGCTTTTAACAGGGCTTAGGGTGACGTTAGCAGGACATATTGGGGTATATTTACTAGGAAAGTGGGATTGTTGCCCATAGCAACCCATCAGATTCAATTTCTTAGTTTCATTTTACACCCTGGAGAATGTGAAATCTGATGGTTGCTATGGGCAACATCCCCACTTTTCAATCTCACTGCAATCTCACCGCTTAGTAAATATACCCCATTGGGTGCAATGGCCGCCTAATAGGGCCTGCAGAAAATATTAAAGGCTAGGTAAGCCAGACTTGCTGGCAGCATAGGAATGGGGCAAAGGGTGTGATTTCTGCGAATCATGCCCAAAGCCTTGCCCCCAATGGTAAATCTTCACTTTACTATGGAATTATTATGAGGGTGGTGCCACCCGGGACTATGTAATTCATTTATTTTCCTTATTTCTTGAGAAGCAAAGCTTTCTATGACATACAATAAATAAGCTAAATTCTTGTTCTGGAAAATATTAACCTCTGAACTATTATTCAAAGCTGCACAGCGTATATAAAGCTATTGGTCGCTGCTATGCTGAGAGTAGTCAATAAAGTTGTTTTATATATTTATAAGATCGGGCATAAGGTGCAGAAGTTGTGAGACTACAAATCCCAGCATTCTCTAGCAATATAAGCATAGCTAATACCATTCAAAGCATGCTTGGACTTGTAGTCTCTCAGCATCTAGTGGGCATAGGTTGTCAATCCCTGTAACATTTAGCTTCCAGCCGGTCCACAGTGCAGGGGGTGAATAAGCTCTAGTGTGCACGTCATGGGGACCGCAGACGGTGATTGATAATTGCATTATCAAACCCAGTTGTTGGCTGATAATTCTGAGTATCACATTGCTGATTGGTGTGGCCGGAGCTTGGGGATACAGAGGACGTCATCAAGGGGTCTCCCGCACATTCTGGGACAGCTGCCAAGAATGCTTATAATAAGGCCATAGAAATATATATGAGATATGTGAGGCTCATCTACTCTTTCCATGTCTGTTGCGGATAGACAGACCTGCCTCTGTTTACTAACAACATGGCCTGGTGTAAACACACTGCGTTATGGACTTGGAAGTCATCCATTGCAGGACTGATGCCAGGAACTCCTGGAATAGTTGGGAAGGTCATGGGGAATCCCAGTACAATTTTAGCAGGGTCAGCAATGCAGATTTCATGGGCTGGAATGTATTCATTGTAATGATAATAAGAGACTGCGTACAGCTATAGCAGGTCCATTATTCAACCTGACATAGAAACAATATTTTGTTTAATTATCGCCACTAGAAAACTGCTTATCACAGGTATTTCTAAATTAGCAGAACCTCCTCAATCAAATGCCATGCAAAAGGAATTGCAGGGACTGGTGTGCATGAACCTACTGGCGTGTTTTTGAAGTGTGGGAGGAAACCAGAGCACCCTTGGGAGAGCCACATAGGGAGAACATACAAGCTCCACATAGATAAGGCCTTGTCGGGCTGATCCGGCTGTCAGGGCATGCTGGCGCTAGTGGTTCCCGGCTGTGCCATGCCAGCCATAGGCAAGCTGGTGCTTGGCATCAGTATACCTAAGCTTTTAATGGCAGCCTGGGCTTGTTGTGACCTGTAGAGCACCAGTATGAGAGTGTATATTAAGTTATATTCAAGGTTGCCAACTCTCCTTGTGTGCCCGGGAGACTCCTGAATTTCGGCAATTCTTCCGGTATCCCAGGAGTCTGCAGATCTCCTGGGACCTGGGGTGAGGAGTGATTTAATACAAATTACTGCCTCCAGCACTGAGTGTTACTGTGAATAGACGGGGCCTGGTCACACCCACCCATTCATACTGTATGTAGTTAACGTATATTTTGTGCCACTTGGGGCTAAGCTTTTGTGCCGACCCACACCCATACTGCTGAGTCTTGGTTTCTATAGGGAGGGAGAGAATAAAAATTGGCAACCCTGGTTATATATTGGGGGAGGGGTGTTTATTTGTAATTCTTTTTTATTTATTGTAAATGGGTCTTCACGGCTATATTGCATGTGCGATGTTTGCAGCGCCCAATTGGTTACATAGACAAAATATATTGCACTGGCCTCGTTTACTGTGCAGGGCCTATTGGGTGCAATGGCCGCAATGTTTCCAGCACAAAATATTAAAGGCTAGAGTAAGCCAGAGATGCTGGAAGCATTGGAATGTGCAAAGGGAGTGATTTCTGCAAATCCTGTCCAAAGCCTTTCCCCCAATGGTAAATTATTATTTTACTATGGCTGGGCACTTCTTGATGTAATCAGGCCCCTCCAATTCATTGTAAGGATCAAGCTGAGGCAGTGGTTTACATTAACAATCATTGCCTCAGCTGAGGTCCCAAGAGGTTTGTCACCTCTCCCAGAGTGCCGGGAGAAATGCCTGAAATTTGCGAGTCTCCCGAAGATTCCAGGACCTAAATTTACTAAGCAGGGAGATTGAAAAATGGAGATGTTGCCCATAGCAACCAATCAGATTCAAGGTCTCATTTACATACTGGAGAATTTGAGCTCGAATCTGATTGAAAAGTGGGGATGTTGTCCAAAGCAATCAGTCTCCCTGCAATCTCCCTTCTTAGTAAATTTAGGCCCAGGAGAGTTAAGCCCCAGATTTCTGCATAATAATTGCAAACAAACCAAGAAATCTCGTTTCCTTCATATTTTTGGGCGATCTGCCGAGAATCACTTGTTGACACCTGAGTGGTAAGGCCACCAAATCTGTTACATCCTGAGTGGAAATCTCTTTCCTCGATTGACTTGAGAGGCACAATCGCCTGACCTCACCTGCACCCTGACTAGTAAGCTCACCGGCAGACACACGGGTCATGTTTTCTTTATAGTAACGTGGATGAATCACACTGTTGGAACTGTCCAAAAATTGGCCGGGGTCCCTGAATCTCAAGGAAATTGATTTGCCTGGAGATTTTACTACTGTTTACCATGCTGGGTGCCAGGTATGTGTTTATTACCTCCTATATAGACGAGGTTGGTGGCACCCCTTACCTGCAAACATAGTAGGGGGATTATATTTGGTTTAACCCTTTAGAGCAGGAAGACCTGTTTTTTGTCAGTTTTACTTGTTATAGTGCATTTATTATGATTTAATCTTCTTATCCATTTCCAAGATTTTGTTCTGTGTCCAGAGAGATGCGTCACAAGACGTATTGTTTGCATTATATTGTGATCCTCTAAGTGTAGAGGATATGTGCTGTATTCACTGTGGAAGGACAATTGGTGCAGTATAACCAAAAGTCTGTTGTTCACCGGAACCCCTAATGGTAAGGATGGACTTGACTGTAGAACTATGGCACAGGGTAGCTGTCACCAGTAAATGCGCATGTGATGTACCAAAGTGTACCCTAGGACAGTCCAGAGTTACACGCAATTAACACAAAGTTCACACCAGGTATTTGGCCAAACACAGACACAGGAAATAAGTACACACCAGACACCCAGATAGATAAAAGTTATGAAATCAAACCCGCAGGAGAATTGGATTAAGGAGAGAACACCAACCTTCACTGACAAACCCAACAAGGAACCAGGGGTAACCGTGTGTGTACCGATGCTGTAATAATTCAGGAACAGGGTCAACACAAGCAACCTAGGATACAAGGCCGCAATAAACATAGCGAGGCTAAGGTACTGGACAAGGCAAACAAGAAGGGACAACAGGACTAGGTACAACACAGGAAAGAGGTATAGGGCAACGATAGGTACTGGACACAAACAGGAGCCGTCCAACTTTGAGTTGTAACAAGTGCCACAGCAGACAAACCCAACATAGACCTCAATGTAACCAGGAGTGAGATAAGCTTAGTTCCAGAGTGTCACCTGGTCAGGAACATAGCTCAGAGCCAGGATAGGACATAGTATCCACATGCTAGGAAACCGTGAGCCTAGAGCATAGCCAGTGACCGCCCAGTGTCCCGGCATGTAAACAAGTGTCCAGGTTGAGTAGAAAAAAATAAATGATTCCACTGTGTTGTGGATCCTGTCTTTTAATGATCTTCAGTCTGCGAATAATGTAATCAGACCAATCGGGGGAAGAATTTCCACAATTATTTAGCATGCTCCTAGTAAGACTCGGGATTCCACCCAGGATACACAGTTCAAGCTCCAGGTTCTAACACTTTTCCAAACTTTGATTACTTGACTTCGCCCCTTAGTGATTAATATTATTGGGGCCAGAGAGCACATTGCACCTCATCAGCAAGCAATGCATGGATACGAACATGTGAACTCATTTGGGGAAAGCGTGAGGGACATTTCATAAAAGCGTCTTAATGGCAGCTCCCCAGTACAACTGCTCTGGCTGAACCTCCTGCGGGTGGACCTCAGCCAAACTTTTATTATAAGCAAGCATGGGAATGCGCTCGCATAGTGTCACTCCTTTTGGCTACCGATTCTTCATGTGATCCAGTTGTCCTGGTGAACCAATTTTAAACAAAACAAATCTGTTTTGTCCATTTTCTAACAGCTGTTGCATTTGGCAGGAGTAACTGTACCATATTATTCGACAATGCATTCCACTTTCATCCAGCAACCCATTCGCTAGAAATGTACGTCAATCCAACAAACTTTTATAAGATCTACATTGGCAAAAGCTTGTTAACCACAACCAAATTAAAGTATAGTCTCTTGATATAAATGTAAATTTAAAAACTTTTTTTCCAGGGTGTAATAAAGTTTACTGAATAAGGCTTCTGAATAGTATGCCTTTGGTCTAACATTGTTTTTAAACTCAAATAATGACCAGTGGCATGTGGAGAGCGCGGGTTTGTTACAACCTATTATATTGGAAACTGCTGCATCAAAGCAGACTAAGGCCTACATTTACTAAGCAGGGTGATAAAAAAAAATGGGGATGTTGGCTATAGCAACCAATCAGATTTGAGCTCTCTGGTTGCTATGGGCAACATCCCCAGTTCTCAGTCTCCCTGCAATCTCCCTGCTTAGTAATTTTAGGCCTATGACTTTCTCAAAAAGGGAGAATCGCGTGGCTGCATTGCTGAACGGAACTGCGGACTAGATCTTATACTACAGGGTTCTGGCTTCCATGTGGGCGAGAAGAAGCAACATCACTTGTTCGCAAGGAATTCCTCATAGAGACGACTAACTTAAAACCTTCACGCTGTCATCTGGTAAAGGGCATGTAAGTCTAGATAGTAAGAAGACGTTAAGCACAACCTCATGTCATCTGTACACTTCACCATCACAAAAGCTCCCTGGGTGCAACTCATATTCAGATACATTCTATAATACAGTTATTCTAAGTAAGAAAAGTGAAAAAATGCCCCGTTTTCTGATTGATTCTGGTCCCATGAGTCAGTCTGCAGTACAGCCATGGGTACTAACATATTGCCTGCTAATAACATGTCCATGCTCTTCGTGTAGCTGCTGGGAAAGACGAAAGAATGGTGATCCTATTAAGTACTATTAAGGGGCTTTAACATAATGGGTTACTATAAGGGCTTAATAAGCCTTAAAGAGTTATATTACTAGTTTCCCACTTATGCCCTCCAAATAAGTTTTAAAGAAGTTCATAATTCTTCTATGTGGGCATTTTTCTATGTTCCTTCTCCCTTATGTTCACTACTTCTTAAAAGGCATGTAAATGGGGTTAATGGGACTGGAACCCAACATGATTGTGTTACTTGTGTAGGCATCTGGTGTACTTTAGGTTATCTGAGGTCACTTGAGTCTTTGAATACTGTTTGGTTGGCTCTCAGTTCATGATGACTCCACCCTGGGCCTCGTCTTTCTCCAGTTGTGTTCCAGCAATACCTCATCAGTTCTCTTCCAGTGCGTCCCTAAGTCTTGTACTTCTCAGGGTTTGGCTTTGACTTTTACAGATCCTCAATTAAATCTCTAGATTTATTCCCTAACTTGCATACACATGTTATTCAAGCTCTTGTACTTTGTCTGTAATTAACTCCATACCATGTTATCATAATTAGACATGTCCTTGATGAGGCCACATTATTAAAAAATGATGTTCATGAGCTGCTTCTTGGCATATAATACTGCCTATTAAGTTTTATTCTCTATTTTAATGTGTATTGACCTATAAGCCTGTCTTCTCAGATCATAGGAACAACAAATATGGTGTACCACCACGCTACATGTATTATGTTTATTGTCAATATTCATGGTAATAATAACATATCAATATCTAGACGTCTAAGGTTATGGTGATAATGGTGGACTCAAAGATATTCCCCTGATTGACAGTCGAATAGTCAACCTCTACGGGATGAAAAAACTAAGGAAGTGGAATTTCTCAGATCTTTCATTGTATGAAGAATGCCACAGGCACGGATATCTGTAGTCTGTGGTCATCTACTGAGGTCAGAATGGTCATTCATTCTGTAAACCAATCATTTTGCCCTGTTCAAATCAAACAGCAGGATTATTGACCCTGGTATTAACCTATACCTGCATTACAGACATTCACACAGATTTTATGGGGTCAGTGACCTTAGCCTTTCAGCAATCTCTGTAGACCTCTTGGCACCAGCCTAGAAAATAACAAGGTAACACCCAAGTGTTCCTGCACAATGCAAGTCCTTAATCCCTCATGATACACTGTGATAGTTATCCTTTCCGATCTTAGGCGCTGTGTCATGCTGTCCATGATTCTATCCTATACATCATATTTTGTAACATAGTAGCCTGAGGTGACAAGCTTGATTTATAGACCGCACCATGCCCTTATCTGATAAAGTCAACAACTGGAAACACTGTGTTGGTTGGTAGTATATTTTGACGAGTTGTATTTCAGTGTCATGTTTTACATTTTTCATCAAAATAGGTTGATTTGCATTTGTTGTAGATCTAAGCTCAGTCAGCACACCTTACATTAGTAACGTAAATACAATTCATTTGTCATATTATCTCATAGCTACCAAGTGAATAGTGGGGGATCACCCTGACTCCATGGATTGTTTGCAAACCTCCCTGATGCTGATTTAATTCAAGAAATCATTGATGACAGAATTTAGAGTTTGTGTCCTATTTCTATACAAGACAGTCTGTTGATCTCCTTACATTAAAATACTATAAAAAAAATTTTCACTAACAACTGAATTATCAATAAACACTGATTTTGACGTTTTTTATTTGATCTAGACACTCCAATAGGAGGAGCTATTTACTGGACACACCACTGTGGAAGAACAGGTCACACCCTCATATTCATATCAAAATCAATGTCCCAATTAAGTTCCTAAAGTAAATGGAATGTGCAAGATCTGGCTGGCAGCAGATATGCTTCAATTGGTTTACAGACTTTATGATGTTAAAGCCCGTTGGAAGGCAATCCCTGTCAGCCAGGACTGTAAGTTGTCCCTCCTCCTACCCTATCTGTAGCATTGCTTGATAAAGATGAATGGCTCTTGTAACCACTATGATTTCCTCAGCCTGCTGGATCCAGATAAGCAGTGTTGTCATTACATGAATCAAGAGAGAGGGTCCCTTTCCTACAGGATCAGACATGTCACATTATTATACCTGCAGTCTCAACGGTGTTCAGCTGTCCATCTTTCTGTTGCTTCTAGTTTTATTGCTTATTCTAAGAAAACAAATCTCTTAGTTCTACATATCATCCTCGTTATGATCATAAAAATATAGAACTTTAGATGATAGCCAGATGAAACAATGTGGTTTGGGAGAGTAAGTATGTTTCAAAATACAATCTGCTAATTAGATCTACATTTTATGCACCATAACAGTGCCTCAATGGGGTTGTGAATAACTCCCCTTGACAACTTGACTCAAAAACAATGTAACCAACAAGGAAACATGTTTGTAGGCTAGTTGGCTACTGTCAAAATTATCCCTAGTGTGAGTGATTGGGAATTTGATGTGTGGCTCCT
Organism: Platyplectrum ornatum; assembly: GCA_016617825.1. NCBI lineage: Eukaryota > Metazoa > Chordata > Amphibia > Anura > Limnodynastidae > Platyplectrum > Platyplectrum ornatum. The sequence continues at coordinate 132,851 of JABWIB010000093.1, read as the reverse complement.
CAGGGGCGGGGACTGAATGAGTGATGTCTGTACAGTGGTGCAGAACATTGAAAGGTGGTGGGTGCAGGGAAGGGCGTGCTTCACAGGAAGGATGGTGGACGAATGTCATGGGCAAAAATATATAGGGCAGGTGGTTCTTATCTGCCATAATAAATATATGTTTCTAAGGAAAATCATGATAGGAGTCCAGTTTTGACCTATTGTCCTAGTTATATATAGCTTAGCCCATACCTGCCAATTTCACCTGAATATCAGAGCTGTAGCTAGACATTTTAGAATCGGGGACAAAAAAAGTTACCATCCAATAGCCCTTCCCTGGCAACTAAATGAACATTAAATGCTTGCTAATGCCATTCGTCACCTTAACACGTTGGACAGCTTCCTTTCTCACAGACCCCTAGTTACAGGGCAGTGCTCCAGGACTTTTGTGCAATATTCCCTTCCATGCCATCATGCCTTACTACCCACTGTACAATGGTGTTATTCTTTTTGGAGTATGATAACTTGTTTAAAGACAAGACACTTCTGTGTTGATATAATACACATGAAGGTATAGTGAGGGAGGAGCTTGGTGACTCAAGACACAGTGGGTGTGAAACTTGACATGAAGGCTCTGCAGGGGCTGAGTAGGGAGGAGCATGCTGATGCAATGACACAGGAGGGAGAGGAGTTTGGCATTGTGGGGGCTGGGCTTGATGACACACTAGCCCTGTAGGGACAGGGCTTGGTACCACAATTAATGTTTTAGGTACACTTGGATGCAAAGCTGCTCTATCTAGGTTTTGCACATATAGGAGGAAAAATTATAGGGGCTAGTTTAAATTAAGATTTAATCCAATAGCACACTGACACTGCCTGAGCACTTTTGGTGGTTTAGACAACCACTGATGCTCCAGATGTTGAAAGATGTGAAACTACAACTCCCAGCATGCTTCCACAGAATATGTATAGTTGGTAAGCATGTTGGTTTACAACACCCTGCGTACTGCAACTTTAACATAGTGGTGGTCTTCCCCGTCCCTGAATCTTTTTACAGTGATTTAAAAAAGAGGTAACTTTATTTTGGGGTTGTTATGTGCCTCTCCGGCTGGTTCTCTGTCTCACCTCTAGGGGTATTTGTAGTTTGTTATTTTCTGATTCTACCCCTAGAGGTCACTGTTTCTGCTGGTGGCTGGCTGGGCTGATCATCACCTGCACCTGCGTCTGGCCTATTTAGGCCCTTCTTGCTAGTAAGCAGGTGCGGGTCNTTCATTATAACCAGGTGAGTGACAGCTGAAAGCCCAGGAGCGGAGTATTATGTACCTGGTGGAATGGGTCATGTTGGAGGGTCTGCTAATGGTAGCACCGGGCCTGATCCCGACTGTAAACCTCCAGCACGCTGCTGTCAGCAAGTACAAAGCAGACTCTAGACGTGTTAGACAACATGGAAGGTTTATTAATAAAATGCAGAAGTCCTCGCTATATCCGCTCACTACTGAGAAATACATGGATATATATAACAATAACACGATGACACAACATGGGTACTTTCCCCATTTAACATCATGTGTTTGTATGTAAGTGAGACTGTCTCCTACTCATATTCCTAGTGTCACTGCACTGATCCCACACCCCCGGCCCATTATATTTTATTTATTTCCTTTATTAGTGATCACACTGCATTAACATACCTACCAAGTGTCCCGATTTCGGCAGGACAGTCTGGTCCTGCTTTTGGGTGACTGTCCCGTCGTCCCTCCCGCCTCCCAGTTTGTCCCAATTAGGCTACAAACTGTGTTCTTGCTATTAAAATAAATTTTAATGATACATTTGCGGCAATCGGAAATGGGCGGGGCTAAGGCGGAACCGGGGCGGGGTTGAGGTAAAACGGGGCGTGGGCCTATTTGTCCCGCTGTCGCCGCCCAATATGTTGGGAGGTATGCAAAAATATAAAACAATCAAATTGGACAATGATTGAAAAATAGACAATATACTGTACATTGTACAACACGCGAGATCATAGTACATATTATAGAAATGACATATTATGCAGGGTTGCTGACTTTTGGTTTCTCCATCCCGGGATAAACCAAAGGCCGGCACCATAGGGACCAACATACTGGATTACTACTTATACTACTGCTACATCATACTTATTTGGAAATGCAGCAGCACAATGTCCACATGCAAGACGTTAGTGTGAGAAACGTGTGCAAATTCAATTGGAGACGGACAGGGTTCAAGCAGAGTATCAGGACACTGGAAAGCAGACACGGGAATGTTCTGCACATCGCCAGGCCATTTAGTAACAGGGCTGCTCCCCAGGGGTCGTGACCTGTTGAGTGTCTGCAGCTTAGTCTACCACCCCCTGCAATCAGGGGCAACAGCCAAAACCAGGCATCAATTACACCCCAAACCCATAACAGGGTTCTGCTGAAGTCGCTTTGCCTGCAAGGTCAGCAAGTGGCATAATGCTCCCATTGGACCAGATTCAGACTTTAGGCACTATTGACTTACCCACAACTTACTTAAGAATGGGTAAAACCATGTTGAATTGCAGGGGGAGGTAAAATGAATGTCAGTGTGTGCATGCAGGGAGAATACTTTATTGTTGCATGTTGCACACAGATACTGACCAGCGTTACTGTTACANATATATATATATATATATATTATACTATATGAATAAACCAGTTATTGATATCATTAAACAATTGCAACATATGAAAACTAATGCATTGGCAGCAAATGAATGTGTATATCATGTGTCTGTGACAGAAGATATTACACATGGAGTTACATAACAAGGTCGCTCTATTGTTCAAGGGAGTAGAGCAATGTCCAAACATGTGAGATGTAACAGCTGTTTGTAGAAGGGGCTAGATGTACTAAGCTGTGGGAAAGCAAACGTGGAGATGTTGCCCATAGCAACCTACCAGATTCTAGGTAGACACATCTAGTATGTAATAGGAAAGTGAGAGTTGGATAGTTGGATGCAGGAAATAGAAGCTGTTATCTATAAACAGGGGTAAAGAACCTCGGCATAATATGTGGAGAATGAAATTCAAGTCAGTTACACTAGTAACATGTAAGATGATCTTCTCATTTATAAGATTCTTAATTTATAGTGGCTCTAACCTTTACATATTTGAAATAAGCACAAACGCCCCTTGAAGACCATATATTCCTTTATATTGACTACGCCTCTTTCAGAATAGTCTGTTGACGTTTAATGATCCCCATAGTTTCCTTGGCAGTCCACTAGTCCTGCAAGAAAGTGTGTCAGCTATAGTGTTTTTCCCTTTGCGTCTGCCAGCAGAGATTAATTTTATATACTGTAAGTGTGATTACTAGAAAATGTCTTTAAGATTTGCTAAATAATTTTTGAGGTTTTTTTTTAACCAAACTAGTCTATGACAGGATCGGTATTAATTAAATAAAGATCATATATATATATATATATATATATATATATATATATATATATATATATATATAAAGATAAATATCTATATATAAAGATAAAGATGTCCTATATAGTGTATGATTCAGTCCACACAAACAACATTTAGTACTTTTAGCAGTGACAGGTGGTATGATTTCCAAGTATTGAATGTTAAATTCAGGTTGAACTACATTAAGTGTCACATATGGGCGCTGATCCAGAAGAGCATGACAATCAGAGCGTATTGTCCATCCTGTAGTTCAAAGCGTAAAACCTTTGTATGCTGTGTGCAATACCCTCCCATGCGTACAGGCACAATGCAGACAAGCTTGTTGTAGTAATGTTACCATGTACGACGAGTAAATGGAGGGANGTGTATATTGCATTAATAATAATTATTATTCTTTTTTTAAAAAAAGTTAAATATTACTTTATAGCTTGCTTAATAAGTTATTTGGGTATATTGTAGAATTACACCTGTAGCCACATCTGGAGTGCTATCTGTGATCCAATCAGAGTCAGCAATCACCTCACATACAGCAGTGAATTTCTTACAGTTGAGAGTCTTTGTCAAGACAAAAGAAAATTGAGTAGAAATCAGATATTTTCCTCCAGTTAGTCTGGACATAGGCCTGTAGCCACAAATAGTTGGCCAGAATATGAATTGTCTTCATTCCAGTGTTCATTGTGATACATGGGCCACAGAACCCTGCACTGGCTAGAGAAATGGTGACAGGAATCTTGGTGCTGCAAGTCAGTGCCAATGAAGACATAAGTATTGCTCAGGTGCCCTGGTGGCATATATGATATAAAAAGACAAGGTGGTCCACTGAAGTGAAATAGTAGGAAATTCATATGAAATTTCAGACTTCCTACAAGGGGATGTGATATCAAGATTCAGAAATCCCTCCTGAATAAAGGTCCGGTTGCTCCAAAGAGCAGATATGCAAATAGCATAGTAAGGGCTCTCTTCAGCCCTTATGTACTATTCAGACTTAAGGTATGAGGTCATCTCGTGGAAATCCAAATAATTTCCTGTTCTCCCCTTGCCACTAACTGCAGCAGTAGCGGAGGTCTGTATTCAACCTGTATCCAGTCCAATATATCCAGTCCATTTAATAACTAAATAGACATGTATTGAGAATTAAGGTGAGAATATTATATATATAGAATTGCTACAGGGCCGGATTAAGAGCCACATTTACAAATCGTCATGACGATATGTGGGTGAATACAATATTCGTCAGTTAGTGAATTCCATCGTCACAGCGATATCACATTGACGATCTGTAAAC